>SRQL01000332.1:0-30393 GCA_018360575.1 Claviceps sp. LM454 group G7
AAAATGGCTATATCGTGGGACGAAGCAGAAACGATGCATTGGTACCTTGGAAAGGCACAGATGAGGAAAAGAGGCAGCGATGATTCCTTTTCTACGACCTGCATCAACCTTACACCGTCCGAAGTGGACGAAGCCGAGGTGAAAGCGGAAAAGCAGCAGCAGGATCAACAGCCGCAGGATCAACAGCCGAAATTGGGATGGTCTGGAGAGGAAGAGGCCATGTTGTTTGCATACAGAAGGGCTAATATGTCGTGGAAACACATTTCGGCCCTTTTGCCCAGGCGAACCCTTCGAAGTTGCGAGAACTACTATCGTCATCAATGCAAATTAGGACCTGCATGGCCTCCAGAACGCAGGAATAAACTATGCAAACTGTATGAGAGGTAAGTAATGATATACAGAGCACGACGAATGTGCAATTTTTTACAATCTTGCCCCCTTTGGGCCTTTCATGATCGCTTGACACTCATACATTGTTTAGCCTCAAACCAAGCATGTGGGCCAAGATTGGACAAGAGCTGAATGTGTCTTGGGAAGTTGCCGAACGTATGCATTGGCGTTTTGGATTGAAAAGAATGGCGGAGAAAGACAGCTTTCCGCTGAGCTCCCCGGCCGCTGTCGAATTTGCGCCGCCCCGAGATGGCAATGCCGAGGCACACCAGCATACGGATCAAGAACATGATCTGGTACAGCAATCATCACGCCATCCTCATCCTCATCCTCATTCTCATCCGTCTCTATCTCAATATGAATTATCGCCCATGATGTACGAGGGACAACCTGGAACTTCCGAGACGCTGCCAAGTTTTGCGGAAATCACAACCGGTGTTGAGATGCTCTGGAGACCACCTCAACGGGAGACATAGAGAAGGCGTCCTACCTGACTATGATTATCTGCCCTGAGTTCTGACAGATCAAATTGATGACAAGCTGATAGACAGACAGGGGTGTTCAAATCGGCAGCTTTCGGAAAATAGATAAGATGAGTTGTCGTATCCATCTACTCCAAACAAGAGACGGAAAAACGTGGCGATCGACTGTAGCGCAGCTGCGAGACGCAGATTGACAGAGGTCTGGAAGATAGTCAGTCACAGGAACGTGCTACGTACCAATGACAAATGTCAGGCCAAGGGGGATACCATGTACGAAGTGTGAGTCGCAGCCCAATACATACCTATGTAAGAAGAGATTTTACAGTATGTGACTGTACCGTAACTGTACCTAAGGCACTGGGCACCTCTTGTACTCCGTAACAAAAAACCCATTTGAAACAGCATTCGACATGATACATCTGAAGCAGAGTCGACCCTCGGACCATCATGTCGTGTCAAAATCGTGATCTGGCCAGAAAAAGCGGACATCGTCAGTTGCGATCAGGAATCACGTTGGAAAACACCATCACGTTTAGACGGTTTAGTATATATGTACATAAGCCGGACAAACATCGAGACTGCGAAGTTCACCACGGCGTCTTGGACCTCGTCCAACTGTGGCTGCTGTGCCACCGCAAAATAGATTGCCGGTCTACACACCAATGACCATTATTTTGTCTATCTGTTTGACCAACTGCCCAGACTGAAGTTCGAGCAACCATCGTCGAGCGAGCACTTACCGAGTTGCGAAGTACGCCGCATCTGTTCGCTTCCATGGCGCAGCTTTTCGCAGCCCCTGACATCCGGTCAGCGAGGCTCTTGGTCTTTCTGGGTTGCGACTCAGTCACGGCTTCGGATGTATCATGTCGTGCCTCGTACACCTGTGGCTTACGTCTTCGTCACACTGGCGGATGTCTTGACCACGACTGATCATTACTATCACTTCTAAGTGATGGGTAGCGGAGTCGTTCGTATGATCGACCATCTCGGACAGTCTGCGAAACTATAATACCTTGGGCGAGCCTGCTTTCTCATATGTTTAGATTTCCCTTGCCATCCCGAGCTACAACCCCAAGCTTCTTCTTCTTCTTCATCACTCCGCAATGAATCAGATTGAGGGAAGAAGGGCAAACTAGTCCAGTCTGACGTGTATCTACTACCCACCCTCGGTCCCTCGTCGTAGCCAATGAGCCATGGGTTCCTCAGAAACAAGAGGCAGCCTGCAGGTCGGGTCGAGAAGCTCTTGGACAGCAGGCTGCAGAGGAAGATGAACTCCTTCTTCGAATCAAGAAGTCCCGTATGTCGTGGCCGGAGATCTCGAATAATTTTCCTGCGAGGAGACTCCACGATTGCTGGTATCGCCATTCGTTGATCAATGGCAGGAGTCGATTGGAAGGCGAAGAAGCCAAGCTAGCCAGATTATATGAGAGGTAAGAAAGCTATGATAGATACGCTGAGCAATGCAATTGTGACATCCCAGACGTTTGCTTCGCACGCGGCACAGCTTCTTAATACTCACAATACACATTCTTGTTAGGAAAAAAAGCGGATATGTGGGCGCAAACTGCAGCAGAACTGGCGGTATCGTGGAGCGAAGTAGAATGGCTTCATTGGTACATACCTTGGAAAGACACAGATGGAGAAAAGAGGCAACGATGATTCCTTTTCCATGATATTATTCAACCTTCCGCTGCCCCAAGTAGACGACGCTGAGTTGCAAGAGCGAAGACAGCACCAGGACCAGAAGCACCAACAATACCAGACTTTGGTTGCTCGCGGGACGTTGGATTTGGCCCGATTCAAGATTGAGTCTTCGGGACGTCCCACGTTAAGCCTAATCAGGCCTTTCGGGACTGCCGAAAGTCCCGCGCCCCTATTCTGTCACTTGCCGGGGTCCCCTGGGGCCTGCACTTACTAAATGTGGCTTAGGATTCAGGAATGTATTATGTCACTACTGACCAGAAGGAGTTAGAGATCGGAGCGGACGATTTCGTCACGAATCACGATTCACGAGAGAGCGAAGGTTCATATTAGCGCCGCGCACATTTTTCGTCCTTTTTTTTCGGTTTCTCTTCCTCTCAAGTCTCACACACTGTCCGTTGATATCTTTTTTTTTCGTTTTCACACGCTCACGAGTCACGCCGCCACTCTCTTCAATCGAGGCTCTTCGCGATGTCATCTTTGCCGTTAGGAGGCTCTGCCCCCATTGTATGTAGGTCTATGTCTAACCGTCTGCCTGCACCATTGCCTAATTTAGATACATATACATCCCTCACACAGGCCAGTCAGTGTCTTCTCGTGTGCCATATAACATAGCTTACAAATACTCCTTAGACGTAACACATAACCATAAACACACCGCATGCTTCGAAGTAGGCGACCTTTACCGAATTTTGCGGCGAATGCACTCGTCACCGAACGTACCCGAAGAGCCCGTTCTCTACGACCCGGACGGCCAAAGATCGGAGCCGGGTTTGGACTCATCTCGAACTGCTTCGCCATAAACCCAAAGGGCAGATCTTTTCTTGACATATGTGATCGGGGAGATCACTTTGTCTCGGACATAAATTTTAGCTTGGTAAGTGAACAATGAAACATTGTTTGGGGCCCTTTCTTCCCCCCCTCCCCGGATCTGTTAATGTGTTGCGGCGCTAGATACACGTTGTACCGTCACCTTTGAGCTCGGCCTTAATCCCCAATTCTAAAGACTAAACCTTCATTATCACGAAGTTCCAGTCACTTTTTCAGTTTCCACCATCCGCAATGTCTCTCTCATCCCGCTTCATGGATAGTATTTGATACGCGTCATACACGTCACCTATGAGCTTGGCCTTGGCCTTGCCCTTTCCTTTCTCACTGGCGGTTGGCGGCGGCGGAGAAGAGAGTATACGGCACGAAGAGAGGTCCGAGGTCATCATCTGAGATGAGAGCCTCTGATGGCTGGCTTGACGTCTTGATCAAATACTGCTCCATGAAGCGGAATGACAGAGACATTGCGGATGGTGGAAACCGAAAAAGTGACAGGAACTTCGTGATAATGAAGGTTTAGAATTGGGGATTAATGCCAAGCTCAAAGGTGACGGTATGTATCTGGCGCTGCAACACATTAACAGATCCGGGGGGGGAAGAAAGGGTCCCAAACAATGTATCATTGTTCACCTACCAAGCTAAAAGTTATGTCCGAGACAAAGTGATCTCCCCGATCCCATTTGTCAAAGAAAGATCTGCCATTTGGGTTTATGGCGCATTGGCGAAGCAGTTCGAACAGACCGATGCTAGGCGATTCCACCTCCTCCCGCGACGCTTACCGCGGCAATATACACAGGTGGCCACCGTGGCCTGGGCGACTCGCGAGGGTCTCGAAAATCTCTGACCGGTCGTGACCACTGACGGCGGCGTATCCAGCCTCGATGACGGCCGTCTGGATCGTAGAGAACGGGCTCTTCGGGTACGTTCGGTGACGAGTGCATTCGCCGCAAAATTCGGTAAAGGTCGCCTACTTCGAAGCATGCGTTGTGTTTATGGTTATGTGTTACGTCTAAGGAGTATTTGTAAGCTAGCACGCGACTACGTATCAAGCTGAGGAACGAGTTGGAAAACCGCGGAGTTGTTTTCAGCAACAAATTTATGACGACCCGCAGCCCTACCCCGACTACCTCCCCCAGTCAAGGCACGGGCAGTAGCAACAGCAGTACTTCCACACACTGCACAGGTCCTAAGGGATACTACCCAGAATCTCCCCTCCTCGAGAAAACGACCATGCTCCCGCACAAAATCGAGGTAACTCACACCTCCAACCACATGGAACACACGGTGCGCGCGACGAGTCACGACAAGGGACCTCAAAGATTACAACAACCTTCCCCTCCCACCCTTCCGCCAAACAACGACAAACCGGTGCCGCAACCCCAAACGAACCAGAACCAGACAAATGATCCCGATAAGAGAGAACTGGAACGCAATATGGATAGGATAATTAAGGCATATACAACAAACAAAGACAAGCATTCAGGCGAGGAAGATGATTTCTTCCGACCCAAGCTGGCGAAGTTTCGGGAAAACTGTACACGTTGGGAAGTTACGGAACAAGCAAAGGCGAAACTGTTTCCACTGATGCTGACAAACAAGGCGGCGGAGTACAGAATACATGGAGGAAAGACAGAATCATGACCGACACCGAATTCATCGACGCATTGAAAGTGGCAGGATTGAACCACGAGGAAAATTTGGATTATAGGTAGAAAATGCAGCAACGCGACGCTGTGCCAGGACGCGCCAAAAGAGATATGCATATGTACCTAATGTATCCCACATGATTTTTTCGCAGCCCAGTGACAACTTGAAAACTGTTGGTGGCTGGAACATAGAGAGTCAAACACGAAATGTGCGCCTTCACGACGCGTCAGCACACGATATCTTCAGTTTTGTTAACAACAAACTTCCATCTCAAGCAGAATGTAAACAAGGTTGGAGTCGACTCTCGGACCATCAACATGTCGTGGCACGTGTCGCGTAACCACCTCCAATGTGGCCGCGCCCGCCGCCTTGAGCATATTGGCAATTAGACAGTCCCTAACAACACGCCGGACTTGGCACGCAACACGCGTCGGTCGGTGTTGTCGAGGATCGTCTCGGGACTCTCCCCGTCGCAAATATCGGAGTCCATTGGACTTAATGTGTTGCTAAGAAGGTCGCGTTTTCTTGCAACCGGCGGCCTTGGCCTGGAGTTCGAAATGTCCTGCACTCGGCGTCTTGGACCTCGTCCAACTATGGCTGCCGTGCCACCGCAAACTATGTCGCCGCGCCTACACACCATTATTTTGTCTGTCTGCGTAACCAACTGCGCAGACTGATCAATCATCTAGCACTTACCGAGTTGCCAAGTAAGCTGCCCCCGTTTGCTTTCATCGCTCAGCATTGCAGCGAGGATGTTAGTCTTGCTGGTTGCATAATCCTGGACCTCTCCGTTCTGTCAGGCCTTGAATCACTCACGGCTTCCGACGTCGTGCCTCGTACACCTGTGACTTTCGTCTTCTACACACTGGCAGTGGTGGATGTCTCAACGCATATGCTCGAGCATCTCGGACTGTATACGAAACTATAATACCTTGGGCGATCCCACTTTCTCTTTTGTTTAGATTTCGCTTGCCATCCCAAGCTACAATCTCACAACTTCTTCTTCTTAGTCATCACTCCGCGATTATCAGTTTGAAGGAAGAAGAGCGAACTAGGCCTGTCAGACCTGTCTTGCGTGTACCTTCTGCTCATATTCGGTCCCTCGTCGTAGCTATGGGTTACGCGGGAAACCGTTGGACACCGAAGGAAGATGAACTCCTTTTTCACTTCAAAGAGTCCCTCAAGACGTGGCCGAAAGTCTCGAATAGTATGCCTGGGAGGAGTATCTATAGTTGCCGGCGGCGTTATTATATTCTCAAGGGGCTATGGAAGGGAGGCGAAGAAGCCAAGGATAAGCTAGCCAGATTGTACGAGAGGTAAGCAAGCCATGGTACGCCGAAGAATTACAAGATCCCAGAAGCATGCTTCGCGCAATTTCTCCATACTTACGTGCCTGTTAGGGACAAAGCGGATATGTGGGCGCAAATTGCAGCAGTAATGGCGGTACCGTGGAGCGAAGCAGAAAGAATTCATTGGATCATGGGAAAGACACAGATGGCGAGAAGAGGCAGCGATGATTCCTTTCGTACGACCTGCGTCGACCTTCCGCTGCCCCAAGTTGACGGCACTGAGTTGCAAGCGCCAAAACAAGAGCAGGATCAACAGCAGCAAGGGGTCAAAAAGCCGAGATTCACATGGTCTGGAGACGAAGAGACCTCCCTGTGTGCATACAAAAGGGCTGGCATGGAGTGGAAAGAAATTTCAGACCGTTTGCCCGGGCGGACTAGCGAAAGTTGCGAGGTGTACTATCATATTCATTGCGAATGAGGACCTGCATGGCCCCAAGAACGTAAGAATAAACTATGCAAACTATATCGGAAGTAAGTAATGATCTACCAAGGAAAACGTGTGCATATTCTTGAATGTTCCTTCCCTTGAATCCCTTCCATACCCTCTCGAGTCTCGACATCACTCACACATTCGGTAGCCACAAACCAAGCATGTGGGCCAAGATTGGAGAAGAGTTGAAGGTGCCGTGGCACGTTGCCGAAGATATGCATTGGATTCTTGGACCGGTGACGAGGGCGGAAAGAGCCGGCGTTCCATTAAGCTCCCAGGCCGTCGACGGATTTTTGCCGCCCCAAGCTCACTATGCTGAGGTACACCAGCATAGGGATCAAGAAGATGATCTGACACAGCAATCACCACGCCATCTCCGTCCATCTCTTTCTCAAACTGAAACAGCGTCAATGACGCACGAGGGACAACCCGGAGGTTCCAACGCCGTGACGTTGCCGAGTTTTGCGGATCTCACAGCCGGCTTCGAGCTGTAGTAGCCTGTCCGTTCGACCGGCTCCAACAGAAACATAGAGAACGGTCCTACCTACCGAGCGCTCACGAGGCTATCAGTAGCGAAGTAGCAGGGCGCATCCGACGTGCTAATCAAGACTTTCATGCCTATTTGATGTTTGGCCAATATGCTCTTGGTAATTTCGGTCAATTTGGCTGTGAGACTGAGTGCTGCGGGCGTTGTCCTTTTCCCGTCAGCCCAGAGCTCAGTTTTTCTTCGGTTATACGCTCCCAAACACAAATCCCCGGGCAGCCAACCTACATAGCTGTCGCTATAACCACTTCGGCCTGTACTCGTCATGACAGACGGTAGACCAATTCAGTGCGATTGTCTTTACCTGTTACTAGATCGACAATGACTTCGTCAGTACTAATATGGCGAAGGAGGATACACGCTTTGAGATCGCATGGTCGAGGGCGACTATTTTGTTCGTGGAGGAAGATGTTGGACTGGGCTCCGATATTGCATGGGGATTGCTGCGTGAGCCAAAGCTCCATGTATTTAAAGTTTTAAACATACTTATCGTTGGTCATTTCATACTCTAAATCTTCACTGAATTTCAGTCATGTCTTTCTCTTCTTTGATTGAGGCCTTTGGGGATCATGAGGACTTCCATCGGCTTGCGCCTTTTGTTCGCGTTGGAACGTTACGGGATCTGTGGCAAAGACGATGCTCAGGAAGATGGTTGATCTATTCTGTCTCTACGGAATAGATCACCCCTTTTATATGCAGATATAAAAGGAGCTAAGCGACCGGTATACCTATCTAGAGGGAGAGAGCTCATTCTTCCTATAGCATCGGGAAATGAAGCGGCTAGTCGGCTAACGAAGACGTTCAATAAACGGAGAGGGGGATGTGACATCGTGATGTCTCTTGAACGTAAAATCTGCTGACTAACGCACGACCAATGCATGTGCATAAGTGGCACTCACACTGTGGACCACCTAACGGGCGACAGGATCAGATTTGCCGCTCAACCCTTTCTTGTCCTTCGTCTTGTCCTTTGTTTTCTTCAGTGAGGGTAGGGTGGGGAGTCTTCCAGCTTTCTGTCGCTGTCATTGGTCAGTATCCCCATCGCACGTTATCAACCCCTATCGCCTTCTACGGATTAACTCGAGACGCTGCACCACCCCCAACTCCACGGGAATTTTGAGGATGACCGGATTTCATTTCGCACGTACGTGGAGGCTTTTTATGAATGCATTACTGTCAGCATCATGCCGACCATCCTGATCTGTGAATGACTACTACGGACGTTTTGATGAGCCAGAGGGAGGCGACAGCAGCGGACGATGAGCGTGGTACGTGCAGCGCCAACTGGAATTGCGGCAAAAATACGATTCACTCCCTCCTAGAGACTCTACCCACTTGAGGGTCCCAGCCTGGGAGTGTCCGGGACATCATCTTGGACGAGAAGTCCGTGATTGGTCTTTGCACGTTGTACAACGTTCATCAGCGCTTGCGTCGGATTAACGCGAGCCCAGATACACGCCATTTGAAGAGACTTTGCCCGGTTGCCGGCAGTGTTTGACAAACCGCTGTACAAGCAAGCTTATGCGGATGAATCGTGCAGCAGAGGTCCATGCCCAAATTATGTGCGAGTGCTTTGACCGCCATTTCCTTGAAGCAAGTGGTAAGACAAACTGATGATAGTCAAAAACCCTGTCGAGACGTCCTGGCTGCGCTACGAGATGGCGACCCGACGCGAGTACACTTTGATCATTGCACAAGGATCAAGTACTGGCTGTCGCCGTCAGACGTGGCTGGCTTCGAAGATGCGCTGCGCATCTATGGGACCAACGACCAGCAGCATTTGGAGAAGATTCAAAAACCCATTCTCAACATTCCCTGCTCTTCAACCGGCCGGGAAAGCAACGCTGCCGCCAGTCGCTCCAACGCACAGGCTCAGCTGCTGTAAATGTTGAAGATTGCTGGGTTGGAGCGACTGGCGGCAGCGTTGCTTTCCCGGCCGGTTGGAGAGCAGGCAATTTTGATAAACGGTTTCTGAATCTTCCCCAGATGCTCACTGTTATAGGTGTTGACCTGGTCGTTGGTGACCCGATATATAATAACGCACGAGTTTTTTGACCGATTCGTCTTCTTGAAGCAAGAGGTAAGGTCATATCCTTCTGCCCCATACAACAGACGGACAACGTGCCGGCCGAATGTAGCGAGACGGGTGGACATTCTCGAGAAGTCAATCACAGGAACGGGGGATGCAGTGTAGGCTAGGAGCCGGCCGGCGCTTATGCATGGACTGTCCGTTTGACGGTTACTGTGTGTCACTGTGTTGTCAATTTGGTACACAACCACATGCTCGTGGTCCAATACATAAACCACAGTACAAGTTACAACAACCTCAACCATCACTCACATCACGTGGCTAAGCCTAAAAAATATCGAGACTGGTTCCGCGACTTGAGCATATTGGCAACCAGACAGTCCCGTGCCAGGTCTTGGCCTGTGACATGCCATTCGCGTCGGTCGGAGTGTTTGAGGGACGGTGAGACGTCCCGGGACTATCCCCGTCGCACACACTGGGCTTACACTGGGTGTCGTTAAATTTCGTCTCGCTATGGCTGCCGTGCTACCGCAAACTATGTCGCCGGACTAAACACCATTGACTTACAACCTTTTAGGGCTTGATTGTCAGCCTGCTTGCTTTCTTTGGTCAATCTGTGTCACCGACTGCGCAGACCGATCAGGCACAGCAAGCTGCACTCTGTTCGCTTCCGTCGCTCAGCATTGCGCAGTCCCGGACACCAATTATGATTTCAGCGCGCCTTGACTCAATCACTGCTTTGGACGTCGTACACCTGTAGCTTACGGTTTCGTCCCACTGGAGTGATCATTATTGCTGCTGCTCGATGATTGGCAGCGGATTCGTTGGTATGCTCGAGCATCTAATACCGCCTTCGAAACTAGATATATCCCCGGGCGAGCCTGCTTTCTCTTGTCTCCACACCTTGCTCTTCGTCCCAAACGGTAACCTCAGCCTCATTCTCCTTGATCATCACGCTGCAAGGAAAAACAAATCGAAGGGAGAAAGGCGAGATAGTTCAGTCTGTCGTGTGATACCCACACATGCACACTCGTCGTAGCTATGGGTCCCCCAGAAAAAAGACATAGTCTTCAAATTGAGCCGAGAAGCTCTAAGTCTTGGACATCGGGGGAAGAAGTCATTCTTGTTCAACTCAGATGGGCCAGAAAGACGTGGGAGGAGATATCCGATAAGCTACCTGGGAGAACTCCCGCCGCTTGCCACCAGCGTTATTTCATCTATGTCGAGGGTCTGCGGGACGAATCAAAGATGGATCATTTTGTCAAACTGTACGAGAGGTAGGCCACAATTCGCCGAGCAAGATGATTGTACATTCTAGACCTCTGCTTTGCTTAATCACCCACGTTCTTATTCACATACTAACGTGTCTGTTATGTAGTCATAAAGCGGAGATGTGGGCTAAAGTTGCAGAAGAAATGTCGGTACCTTGGACAGAGGCCGAAGCGAATCACTGGCGACTCGGAAAGGCAGAGATCGGGAAGAGAAGCAGTGACGAATTCTTTTCCACGGTCTGCGTCGACCTTAGGCATCTGCATGTTGATGAAGCTGAGGTACAATCGCGAGGACAGCAGCAAGGTCAACAGCAGCAAGGTCAACAGCAGCAAGGTCAACAGCAGCAAGATGAACAGCAGCTACAAAGGGTGGCAGAATGGTCTGGAAAGGAGGAGACCTTACTATTTGCGTGCAAAAGGGCTGGCAAGTCGTGGGAAGAAATCGCGGAATATTTGCCTGAACGGACCATCATAAGTTGTAAAGGATACTACTATCGTCTACTCAAAAGATGTGGTGGATGGAGCCCGGAACTCCAGACTAAACTATGCAGAATATATGAGAGGTAAGCCATGATCTGCCGAGCAGGGCAGATGTACATTCCAGAAGCTTGCCCCCTGACATAAAGACCGCTCGACACTCACACGGTTCCTAGATCAAAAGCAGAGATGTGGACCAAAATTGGACAAGAGTTGTTGATGGTGTGGGGATGCGCCGAAGAAATGCACTGGCGTCTTAGAGCGAGGGTAATGGCGGAAAGAGCCGGCATCTTACCAATTTCCCAGCCCTTCACCAACCTTGCGCCGTCCTGTATCCCCGATGATGATGCACACCAGACTCGGTATCAAGAACATGATCGGATACAGCAACTACCGCGTCATATTACTAATCCTCTGTCTCAAGCTGGAACATTGCTGACGGCGAGCGAGCGACGGTCCAGAAGCTCTGTGACATTGCCAAGCTTTGCGGCTTTCACAGCCGGCGTCGAGCTGTCAATCCGACCGCCTCCAAAAGAGACATAAGGAAGGATCCGACATACGGAACGCTCACAAGGCTCTCAGAAGCACACCGATCCAACCTGATGGATCGGTACATGAGCCAGGACATTTGCAGCTGGAACAAAGTTTCTGATGCCTCCCGACTGAGGCTGAGCTAAGAAAATTGGTGCGGGTGCGGGCAAACTCTCTGGACCGAATATGCGTTACTACTATGTATCAGAATTAAGGCCTCAAAGTGTTACGCGAATCATGAATACTCTACTAGAAGCCTATAAGGTTCTGAAATTTGAACTTCTAATCTGAATCAGTGGATCAAAGCAAGTTTTGTCGCTGCTCTTTAGTCCAGGACTCCAGTCATTACGGCGTCGTCTACGGGCAGCTGGACTTTCGGGGCTTGTGATATTCTAACTGACTGACTGACTAACGGAGATTCCTCAATTCTTACGCTGGGGGCAATCAACATCCGAAGCAGGACGAGCCTGCTCTTGGGCTAAGGCGCTGAGTCGCTGACGTCGGAGGCACGCACAGATTCAAACGACCAGATGAACGCGTTAACAAGCAAAAACGCCACGTCCGTGGCCACTCCATGCGTGTTCACAAGCACACAACATGCAAAGCAGCAGGAGCAGAAAACACAAGGGAAGCTGTAATTGCGATTCCGACTCCTTCTGGCAGTACTCCCTTTCAATATTCTCTGCCCGGGCCTCATGCGACCCACGACTGACGACGTCACGTCCTTCGCAAATCACTCGGTCTCATCAATACGCGTCGGACCATGTTCCCACCACGACTTCCGCCAGACTGAACAAATACACCGCCGACTAGTATCTGTCACGGCCTGTGTGTCAGTTGTATGCTTGCTCCTTTGCATGTGACCTATGTATTTGGCCGCTGGTTCGGACCGATGAACTGACAACAGTCGACTACGGCCTACCCCAACCGACTATTTACCTACCATAGAGGCTACCTAGAGGTGTTCATCATGATGCCTCCGTTCGACTTTCGCATTTGCAAAACCTTGGAACTGTCCCGTTGCGAACAGGTCGGCTTTCTGGATGCAATACACGTTGGTCAGCTGTCCCGAGGGACGTTCGGCACGTTCAAACTTGAGGGACTGTCCCTTTCCGAATAGTGCCTCAGTTCCCCCTCGGCGCTCAATATCGGGCAGTGCATGCCACTCGTTCACCCAGACTGACTCTGCGCCTGCCTTAATTGTGGCGCAGAAGCCGTGCAGTAATGTGCATGCACTCCTATGAGCTTGCCAACACTTGCTGTTGTCCTTGAGCTGTTTCTCACGTCGACAGGATCAGACGCCACATGCTAAGGGGAGGGTAGAGGGTTCGTCTGCACAAGTTGTTACAGAGTCACGAACCCGCGTCAGCGCCGGTAATCAGCCTCTGAGCCTCCACACGCGGATGAGGTTTTCGAGAACGACATGTGTGATCGATGACATGGACATGCATATTGGTGTTGTGACGATGGATGAAGCCTGATTCCTGAACGGTTTGCTTGTTCAGGCGAAACGTTCGAATGAACGTCAACACGAACAGACAAGCATATACTTACAGACAGACACACTACAGCCACACATGATACATTTCAGGCGAATCGTTCGAATGAACGTCAATGGGAACAGTCAAGCATATACTTACAGACAGCATACAAACTCAGGTATATAAATCAAGATGATTCCCGATGAAAGCAGATTCAGACTTGCACCCCAAGACAAAAAAGAGACAAAGTCAGACTCAGGAGATACTCGACTCGCTACTATATCTTTTCTCATCAAATACAACCAACGACAACGACAACTACAAGACAATTTTCCCCAAGTACAAAATGGCAGACCAAAAAAAGCCAAGCCAGCATGGCCGCAAGAACAGTCTCACCAAAGTGGCCCACCGAATCCGCCATCCACATAGCTCCTCTTCTCAGCCGGGCACGTCTTCGGCTGCTGCTCAACAGGATACTGGCGTACACATTACAGATGAGGTGACATGGGGCGACGAGAGTCGTACAGGGGCGGACTACGTTGAACATGAAGTGGAAGCGAAATACCAGGACCCTTCAGAATCGAAGCCGGTGAAATCGGCCCCCCGAACTCAATTCGTTCGCATGGCTCTTATCCAGCGTCAAATTTATCGGGAGTCGCAACCTGAACCAGCTAGAGAGGTGGCATGGGCGGAGGCGACCGCCGCGCGGCCAAACCCGGCGAACCCGCCAGGGTCTCGTCCAGGGCTCGGGGCATTGGAGACTCTTGGACCCTTGGCTAACGAGTACTGTGCGCGGTTCTTTCCGCTGGAGTGCAGTGAGGAGGAATGGAATCATATCCTCGAATGCTACCCAGACGATAGGGATGAACTCTTGGCACTTGGCCGTAAATCTTGAAGCCAGGAATATGACGAGCACGTGTGGTTTTGTACAGAAAAAACCAGGCACGTCTCGCGCAGATGAGGTAGATCGAGTTGGAAGTGCAAGTGGCACTGTGGCAGGCGGGATGGGAATATGAACGTTCGGGACAAGTTACAACTTGGGTCCCGGGGGCATTTTGTCGAGATTATGGAGTGTTGGAATTCGATCGCTGCTTCCAACGGCACACGCGGACGTGGCACGTGGCCGCACTGTACGTGTCCTCAACGATCACGTATGTTGCCTCACCACGCGGTGAGGTTGTTCACTCTGTTCTAGCTAGCTTCATAAATATGACAGATTATCATCACAGTCCACTCACTAGTATACGCGTAACGCAATCCTCGCGGATTTCTTTCAATACTTTTCAGTGTCGCGGGAGGTTTACAAGCCTTGCAGTCTAACATGTATACAGTATAACTATCTGGTTAGGTGAGACATGATATTCATCTCGCCGTCGCGAGCACCTTTTTTTCCATTCAATATTCGCAACGGCAGCCAGTTCACGGTGTATATGCCCCGCCGACGTCTGAGGTCTCTGTGTGATATGTCCGGGTCCCGGGATAAGTCATGTCGGTGTAAGTGATGATGAGTTAGTAGTCTTTCGCAAACCGGAAAGGACAGATGAAATTTAGGTACTGTTTCTCCCTGTTTGCTATTGGTAGTGCCATTATCGGACTGTGAAATAATCCTGATTCAGGGCTGCAGAGTCGCTTGCCTGTACATATGTGCGTCACTTACAAGTTACAAAAGCTGGTTCCAAGCAGAAGGCGTGGCAATGAATCATGATGCGCTTACATTCAGCCTTAACCCGCTCTTTTCTTCCTGCTAGAAAATAGAGGACTGAGCAACAATATTTTCTTGCGCTGCAGATGCGGCATGCCAGATGATCCGCCAGTATCGCTGTTTCTGAGACCGCCTGGTGCCAGGGTGATCATTGATGCGAGCGAAGGGAAGCGATGTCGCGCGAAAACATTATTAGAGGGGCAAGCCTCAAGGGGCAGGAAGTATAGGATCCAGGTGTGTATGAACTTCTTCACGTACGGGTAATATCTGCATACAAGCCCATCATTTGCATACCTTCTCCTTGGGGCCGGCGTTTGTCGGTGGCGCACATTGGACGGGCTGATAAGTTATAACGGCACTGCTACTGTAACGGCAGTATTACCAATAGTAAACAGAAAGAAATAGTAGCTAAATTTCATCTGTCTCGGCCCTCGGGTAAGTCCTGGTTTACGAATGAGTACACACTCCTCATCACCTACACCGACATGACAACTTTTCCAGGGTATATCATTATCTCGTAGATACGTCGGCTGGACATTTACGCCGAAAATTGGCCTGGAGAATGGGACGACCGCGGCCGCCGCGGCGTGAAGCAGATGAGGAGATTCTACACAAAGCTTCCCCGCTTTGTCAAGTATCGCTCGTGTTGCGAATATTGATGGAAGAAAGGTGTTCACGACGGCGGGAAGAATATCATGTCTCATCTAAACAGATAGCTATACGTGTTAGACCGCAAGGCCTGAAAACCTGCAGCGACAGTAGCTACATTTTGGAAGAAATTCGTGAGGGTTGAGTACACGCGTGAAGTGAACTGTCATAAACAATCTGTCATATTCATGAAGCTATCTAAAAAAGAGTGAACAACCTCACCGCGTGGTGAGGTGATATACGTGATCGTTGAGGACACGTACAGTGCGGCCACGTGCCACGTCCGCATGTGCCGTTGGAGGCAGCGATTGAATTCCAACACTCCATAATCTCGAAAAAATGCCCCCGGGCCCCAAGTTGTAACTTGTCGGTGCCCCGAACGTTCATATTCCCATCCCGCCTGCCACAGTGCCACTTGCACTTCCAACTCGATCTACCTCATCTGCGCGAGACGTGCCTGGTTTTTTCTGTACAAAACCACACGTGCTCGTCATATTCCTGGCTTCAAGATTTACGGCCAAGTGCCAAGAGTTCATCCCTATCGTCTGGGTAGCATGCGAGGATATGATTCCATTCCTCCTCACTGCACTCCAGCGGAAAGAACCGCGCACAGTACTCGTTAGCCAAGGGTCCCATCGGCTCTAACGCCCCGAGCCCTGGACGAGACCCTGGCGGGTTTGGCCGCACGGCGTCCATCGCCGCCCATGCCGCCTCTCTAGCTGGTTGCTCGTCCCGATAAACTTTACGCTTGATAAGAACCATGTGAATGAATTGAATTCGGGAGGCCGGTTGCAACGGCTCTGATTCTGAAGGATCCTGGTATTCCGCCCTCACTTCATATTTATACTTTTCGGGTTTCGCCCCTGTAGGGGCGGACATCGATGCAAGACTCTGGCTGCTGATTATCACTTCATCTTCAACGTGAATGCCAGGATCTCGTTCATATTGAGCAGCAGCCGAGGACGTGCCCGGCTGAGAAGAGGAGCTACGTGGATGGCGGATTCGGTGGACCAATTTGGTGAGACTGTTCTTGCGGCCATGCTGGCTTGGCTTTTTTTGGTCTGCCATTTTGTACTTGGGGAAAATTGTCTTGTAGTTGTCGTTGTCGTTGGTTGTATTTGATGAGAAAAGATATAGTAGCGAGTCGAGTATCTCCTGAGTCTGACTTTGTCTCTTTTTTGTCTTGGGGTGCAAGTCTGAATCTGCTTTCATCGGGAATCATCTTGATTTATATACCTGAGTTTGTATGCTGTCTGTAAGTATATGCTTGACTGTTCCCATTGACGTTCATTCGAACGATTCGCCTGAAATGTATGGCTGCGTGAACGTGTGTCTGTCTGTAAGTATATGCTTGTCTGTTCCTGACTTCATGTTGATGTTCGTTCTAACGTTTGGCCTGAAATGTATCATTTGTGGCTGTAGTGTTGTCTGTCTGTAAGTATATGCTTGTCTCTTCGTGTTGACGTTCATTCGAACGTTTCGCCTGAAATGTAGCATTTGTGGCTGTAGTGTGTCTGTCTGTAAGTATATGCTTGTCTGTTCGTGTTGACGTTCATTCGAACTTTCGCCTGAACAAGCAAACCGTTCAGAAATCAGGCTTCATCCATCGTCACAACATCAATATGCTTGTCCATTTCATCGATCATACATGTCGTTCTCGAAAACCTCATCCGCGTGTGGCAGCTGATTACCGGCGCTGCCGCTGCTTCGTGACTGTAACAACTTGCGCATACGAACCCTCTACCCACAGTTTATTTTTCCAACGGTGTTAGATTGCGCACAGGTCATGGCCACGAGCGCTGTACTATAAGACCCCAAGGGTTCTGATGCTTGAAGCAGTTTAAGTACCTACTCTGTAGGATCATAGCGGCATGTTCAAGAGCATCAACAGCGAATATTGGTGGCCGCCGCTGGCCGTGGCAAAATAGGAGGTAACAGGTACCTAGGTACCTGGTAAAGTAAAGTGGGGCATGTTGGTGCAGAACCTTCAACCGATCACCAGAGGACTGGATGAACGCGTTAATGAGCAGAAACACCACGTCCGTGGCCATTCTAGGTATGCCAATACCTATTCCCAAGCACACACACGCGGAAGCAGCGGCAATAGCAAGAAGACTAGAATGGTTAGCTAGCTCTCACTTTCAGCGCCCAATGCCCGCGATCATGCGACCACGGCTGACGCCTTACGCGAACCATCTCTCTCATCGAACCGGCGGCCTTTGCCTAGACTCTAGAGTTCGAACAGCTCTCCTCTAGGACTCGGGAACGTGAATTGGACATGCTATCACCACGATCACCGCCATAATGAACGAAAACATTGTCGACTGGTACCTGTCACGGCCTGTCTGCTCAGACTCTGGCTGCTTGCTTCGTTATCTGTTCGGCCGCTGGTTCGGACCGTCGAACTACCGACTATTCAGCTAGGTGGCGAATATGCTGCCTCTGTACGGTGTCGGCAACTGAACAAATCCCGGGATTGTCCCGCTACGAACACAGACTGGCTTCTCAGAGACTCAGATAAGAACCGTCGGCGAGCTGTCCTGACTCCCGAGAAACGCTCGGTATTTCCCGGGATTGTTCTTTTGCGAACAGCGCCTCAGTTCGCCCCCGGCGCTCAAGATCGGGCGCTCATACCACTTATTCAACCAGGCTGATACCTGATACGCAATTCTGGTCCTTTCGTCCCGCCGGCTGTTGACTTGAACCATACCTCACACCGTACACGTCGTGCCTTGCCCCCATGTGGCTTTCATCTCCGCGACTTTATTCTATAAGTGGCTGTTTGAACAAGCAAATGGCAGGCATAGGCCGCATGGCTAACCATACTACTATTCGAGGACTGGTAGGGAAATTATGTAACCTAAAGCATCTCGATCTGTCCAGAGAACTACTTATACCTTGGGCGAGCCTGCCCTCTCTTGTGTTTCTACCTCACCTTTCATCCTGAAGTTCAAACTTCAAACTACGATCTCGAACTCCTTGTCCTTGAATCATCACTCCGCGATTCCCACGTTTAAGGAAGAAGGACGAGATATTCCAGTCTTTCGTGTGTCTACGAGTCAACCTCGGTCCGTCGACATACATAGCTATGAATTCCGCTGAAGGAGGAGATGGCCTTCAGGTTCAGCCGGAACGCCCTTGGACAACAGAGGAGGACGATCTTCTTGTTCAATTTGTTCAATGCAAAGAACCCCATGAGGACATGGCGGGGCTATTGAATATACTACCTGGGAGGCATCTTGATGAATGCATGTCGCATTATCAACACCTCAGGGGCGACTTGGAGCGTAGAAAAAATGAAGAAAGCGAGACCGAGTTCGCCATTTTACATGTGAGGTTAGCATCATAAGCCGAGCAACGCAGTTGCACATTTCAGACGCGCTTCTCATAACTTGTCAATACTCACATGTCTATTAGGATGAAAAGGTATATTTGGTCGCCAATCGCAACAGAAATGTCGGTAGCGTGGGACGAAGTAGAAAGGATGCATTGGATCATTGGAAGAGCACAGCTGAGAAAAAGAGGCACTGATGATTCATTTTCTGCGACTCGCATCAACATTCCGCCGCCGCCCCCAGTGGACGAGGCGGAGGTGCAAGCACCAAGAGAGCAGCCACAGCCGCAAGAGACGAAAATGCGATGGTCCGGAGGTGAAGAGGACATTCTGTTTGCATACAGGGATGCTAAGATGTCGTGGGAACAAATTTCGAGCCATTTGCCCGGGCGAACTGCCAGGAGTTGCGAGGCTCACTATTTCCAGCAAACCCGATCAGGTCCTGAATGGCCCCAAGAACGCAAGAATCAACTTTGCAAACTGTATGAGAGGTAAGCCATGATCTACTGAGAAAGTCAAGTGTAAATTCCATGATCTTTCTTCGCTTTTATGACCGCTTGACACTCACACCTTCGTTAGACTCAAACCGATCATGTGGGCAAAGATGGGAGACGTGCTGAGCATTCCGTGGGAATCTGTGGAAGATATGCACTGGCGTCTTGGAGAAAAGAAAATTGAGGAATTAGCCGCAGCCGCACTGATTTCCCAGGTCCGCCGCCATCTTGAAATTCGTGGGACTTGGGACTTGCACCGCCCGAGTGAAGTATGACGAGGCACACCAGCCTAGCGATGAGGAACGTGATCAATCATCACATCATCATCAGTACCCTCCGCATCAAACTGCAACAGCGCCAATGGCGCACGAGGGACGGCCTGGAAGTTCGTGACGTTACCAAGTTTTGCGGATTTCATGGCCGGCGTGCCGCGTGCCATCTCGGACACACACATAGAGAAGGCGTGTTACGTATCATCATATCATGCATGTAACGCTCGCATCTCAGCAGCGTATGGATCCGATTGAAATGGAGCGGCGCATTGTCCATGACACGTTCCAGTGAGACCAGGTTGCTGGAGACACTTTATTGCGGGCAGAGTCATTAGGCTTGAACCAACTTTTGATAGCATTGGCAGGATTCGTGTTCGAAGGTAGTAGGTACTCAGGAGGCAGTACTATAGTATGAGATTCTCAGTTACCCAAGACTAACGAAGACAGTTTACAATAATACCTAGTTATCAGAGCACTTGTAACTTCTTACCCAAGCATTATATCTCTCTCCAACGGTATTAGATTGTGAACGAATGTCATACCGATCAGGCTGGATGATCTGGATCGTCGTTTTCGGGAAGCCTACTTAAACGATGAAATTCATTTTCCTGTCGAATTTGTAGTCTCGACTTCACAGCGCAAGGCAGTGGAAATAGAAATTGGAAACGATTTGACTATTGACAGCAAAATTCGCACAGCCCGGTATCTCGAGTCCTCGACCTATCCGCGTACAACATTCAACGCTGTCAAACGCCTGTCCAAAGACAAGTTGCGGAAGAAGTTTCGAAACGCAAGATCGTCGTCATCGGCAATTCATGAATATTGGTTTTTGCCAATGGGCCAAGGGCGTTCGTACTTCCCTCAGAGAAGTGGTTCTAACGATAGGGTGACTCGTGAGGATGAACCTTGACGCCGTCGATGGCACCCACTGAGGCCTTCGTCGAAAGGAAAACATAGAACGGCAACACAAACACCAAATGGTGAAACGCATTACATACATACCTAGGAATGTCAGCTTGCATACCGCTTCTTCCGACTGTGTTCGTCAACAGCGCCAGCGAATAGGTACTGGTGGTCGAGATGGAAAACAAGGATCGAAAAGTGGGACGCCGTAGGTGGTACAACCAACAATATACCTAGGTACATAGGTAGTCCGGTTAATTTCGCAGAAACGCCACGTCCGTGGCCAACTTCTATGCCGATATTCACAAGCACACACACGTACATAGCAGCAGCAACAACAATGGAAACAGGCTCAGAGAAGCCCAACTTCTTGCAGTTCTTACTTTCAGCATTCACTGCCCGCTCCCATGCCACAACGGGGCCTTGTGCACACCACTTCGATCTCCCATCGAACCGGCGGCCTTTGCATGAAGTTCACAAACAGCTCTCCCCTCGGTTTCAAGAACATATCGAACCACGGCCGTCGTCACAATGAACCATTACGTCGTCTACTGCGACCTGTCACGGCCTGTCTGGCTGCTTGCTTGGTTTTCCATCTCCTTTTGGCCCTTTTGTCCTGACAGCTATTGCCTTCAAGATTGAACAATGCTGAGCAAGTCGTGCCTCATCCTGAATCTTCCCGCGGCTTTCATCTCCGTGTCATTGGTGGCTTCTTGAACACGGGAATGACAAGCTATCGCAGGGTGTATGGGGATATATACAAGCGCGCCCAGTCTTTTGTGCAACACAAGCATGACCATTAATGCTATCTTTTGCGGACAGCGCCTCGGTTCGCCCCCGGCGCTCAAGATCGGGCGCTTATACCACTTGTTCAACCAGGCTGATGCCTGTTGCGCAATTCTGGTCCCTTCTTCCCGCCAGCTGTTCACTTCAACCATGCCTCACACCGGTGACCGTACACGCATGCCTTGCCCCCATGTGGTTTTCATCTCCGCGACTTTCTTCTAAGAACATTAGTGACTGTTTGAACAAGGAAAGGACAGGCATGGGCCACATGGCTAACCATATAGCTATTCGAGGACTGGTATGGAAATTATGTCACCTCAAGCATTTTGATCTGTCCACAGAACTATTTGTACCTTGGGCGAGCCTGCCCTCTCTTGTGTTTGTGTCTCGCCTTTCATCCTGAAGTTCAAACTTCAAACTACAATCCCGAACTCCTTGTCCTTGAATCATCACTCCGCGATTCCCACGTTTAAGGAAGAAGCAAGAGATAATCCAGTCTTTCGTGTCTAGACTCTACTAGTCACCCTCGGTCCCTCGACGTGGCTATGAATTCCACTGAAGGAAGAGATGGCCCTCAGGTCCAGACGGAACGCCCTTGGACAACAGAGAAAGAGGATCTCCTTGTTCAATCTGTTCAATGCAAAGGACCCCATGAGGATTTGACGGGGCTATTGAATATACTACCTGGGAGGCGTCTTGGTAGGTGTATGACGCATTACCAATACCTCAGGGGCGAGTCGGAGCGGAGAAAAGATGAAGAAAGCGAGAACGAGTTCGCCATTTTACATGAGAGGTTAGCATCATAAACCGAGCAACGCAGTTGCACGCTTCAGACGCGCTTCTCATCACTTGTCAATACTCACATGTCTATTAGTTTGAAAGAGGATATTTGGTCGCAAATTGCAACAGAAATGTCGGTAGCGTGGAAAGAAGCTGAAAGAATTCATTGGATCATTGGAAGAGCACAGCTGAAAAAAAGAGGTACCGATGATTCATTTTCTGCGACTCGAATCAACATTGCGCCGCCCCAAGTGGACGAGGCTGAGATGCAAGCACCAAGAGAGCAGCAACAGCCGCAAGAGGCGAAAGTACGATGGTCTGGAGGTGAGGAGGACATTCTGTTTGCATACAGGGATGCTAAGATGTCGTGGGAACAAATTTCGGGCCATTTGCCCGGGCGGACTGCCATCAGTTGCGAGACTCACTATTTCAAGCAAACCCGACCAGGTCCTGAATGGCCCCAAGAACGCAAGAATCAACTTTGCAAACTGTATGAGAGGTAAGCCATGATTTACTGAGAAAGTCAAGTGTAAATTCCATGATCTTGCTTCGCTTTTATGACCGCTTGACACTCACACGTGACACCTTCGTTAGACTCAAACCGATCATGTGGGCAAAGATTGGAGACGTGCTGGGCATTCAGTGGGAATCTGTGGAAGATATGCACTGGCGTCTTGGAGAAAAGAAAATCAAGAATAGAGCCGCAGCCGCACTGAGTAACATGAGTTCCCAGGCCGGCCGCCGCCTTGAGACTTGGGACTTGCGCCGCCCGATGATTCAGAAGGCACACCAGCCTAGCGATGAAGAACATGATAAATCATCACATCATCCTCAGTACCCTCCGCATCAAACTGGAACAGCGCCCATGGCGCACGAGGGACAGCCCGGAAGTTCCGTGACGTTACCAAGTTTTGCGGATTTAGTGGCCGGCGTACCATCTCGGAGACATACATAGAGACGCATTGTCCATGACACGTTCCAGTGAGACCAGGTTGCCAGAGCCACTTTTATTGCGGGCAGAGTCGTTAGACTTAAACCAACTTTTGATAGTTTTGGTAGGATTCGTGTTTGAAGACTTTGAAGGTCTTAGGTACTCAACATGAGGCAGACTATAGTATGAGATTCTCAGTTGAAGTTAGTTCCTCAAGGCTCAAGAAGACAGTTCATAATAATCGTTATCAAGACACTCCTTACCCAAGGGCCAAACATTGTAATACTGTATCTCTCTCCAACGGTATTAGATTGTGAAAGAATTACCACCGGTGACCGTACAACATCCATCGCCGTCGAACGCCTCCCCAATTTCCAAAGACGAGTTCCAAAATATATGGTCGTCGTCATCGGGAATTACTAAGTTGAAGTTTTTTCTTGCCAGGGACTTTGATGGGTTTCTTCTTACTTCTGAGAGAGAAATGGTTCCAACGATGGAGGATTACGATTGACGCGCTCGGTGGACATACATCACACACTCAGGCCTTCAACAGAAGGAACTCCAGAACCGCAACATCAACACTACATGTCGAAGCGCCAACGGGTGGTACAAATAACGTAATTCCCCCCTTCTTTTTTGACGCGTGTTCAGGCGAGCAGGACCAATGACCGGAATATGAACGCAATGACCAGAAACGCCACGTTCGTGCGCTGTTACGCCATTCCATGACAAACCTTCTTCCCAAGCACGCACAAGCAGAAGCAGAAAAGGTAGCAAGAAGCCCACAGAACCTGTTCCTAATCCTCTCTTCCAGCGTTCAATTCCCGTGATCAAGGATCATGCGAACACGAATGACGCGTGACGCAAACCGCTTCAAGTCTCCCATCGAACCGGCGGCTTTTGCCTGTTGTTCGGAGAGCTCTCCCCTGAGTCTCGACAACGTAAATCGAACCATGTTACCATCGCGATTCCTGGCATAATGAACGAATACATTTTCGACTGGACCTGTCACGGCCTTGATGACTGCTTGTTTCATCTATTCTGCCGCTGGTTCAAACTTCAGACTGACGAACTACCAGTACCGACTGACCAGCTAGGTCGCAAATATGCTGCCTCTGTACGGTGTTCACTGTTCGCAACTGAACAAAGCTCGGAATTGTCCAGCTGCGAACGCAGGCCGGATTTTCACATGAAAACCGTCGGTGAGCGGCCCCAAGAAACGTTTGGTATGTTCCGGGACTTTTCTTTTGCGAACAGTGCATCAGTTTGAACTTTGCCCGGGGGGCTCAATATCGGGAAGTAGGAAGTTCATGACTGCATGCCACTCGTTCAACCAGGCCGATACCTGCTGCACCATCGTGGTCCCCACTTCCCGCCAGATGTTGACTTGAACCATGCCTCACACTTGTGACGTCGTGCCTTGCCTTCCTGCGACTTTACTCTCCGCAACTCTGTTCTTTTGGTCACTGTTCGAACAAGGGGATGGCAGGCATGGCCAGAAATACTACCGTTCGAGGACTGGTACGGAAATCGCGTACACTAAGGCACTTGAATCTGTCCAAAGAACTATTTATACCGTGAGCGAGCCTATTTTCTCTTCTGTTTACACCTCGCCTTTCATCCCAAAGTTCAACCTACCGTCTACGATTCCGAAACTCTTGTCTGCCTTTGAATCATCACTCCGCGATAACCGTGGAAAGACAAAGGACGAGACAATCCAGTCTTTTGTGTGTCTACTAGTCACCCTCGATCCCTCGGCATGCGTCGTAGGCTCGTAGCTAAGAATTCTCCTGAAGGAAGAGGCAGCCTGCATGTCCGTCCGGGACGACGCCCCTGGACAGCAGAGGAAGATGATCGCCTTGTTCAATTCAAAGAGAGCCATCATGATTGGACCAACATCTCGCACATATTACCTGGAAGGAGTCTCGATAGTTGCCAGTCGCGGTATCAACTCCTCAGGGACGAGCGGCTGCTGCGGGAGCGGACCGAAATTGAAGAAAATAATGACAAAGTAGCCATGGCATATGAAAGGTAAGCATGATATGCCGAGTAAGACTATTGCATATCCCAGTCTTCCGACGCGTGGTTCTCATAACTTGTCAAGACCCAAGACTGACATGTCTGTCAGGCTCAAAGAGGATATTTGGTCGCCAATTGCGACAGAAATGTCGGTAGGGTGGAGAGAAGTGGAACTTATACATTGGCTCCTCGGAAAGGAACAAATGAGGAAAAGAGGCACTGATGTCTCCTTTCTTACAACCTGCATCAACCTTCCGCTGCCCCAAGTGGACGACGCCCAGGTGCAAGCACCAGGACAGCAGGATGAGGAGTGGCAATATCAGCAGCTATGGGCCGCATTGCCGAGTTCAGACTGGTCCGGAAGTGAAGAGACGGTTCTATTTGCACAAAGAAGAAATGGCATGCTCTGGCACGATATTGCGAGGCTGTTGCCTGGGCGGACTGCCAATGGTTGCCGTATTTACCATTCCGAGCAAAGCGCAACCGGACCTGCATGGCCCCAAGAACGCAAGAATGAACTATGCAAACATTACGAGAGGTAAGTCATGATCCACTGAGAAAGACAAGTTGAATTCCATGACCTTGCTTCGCTTCTATATCCGATTGACACTCACACATCGTTAGGCTCAAACAAATCGTGTGGGCCAAAATTGGAGACGTGCTGAAGATTCCGTGGCAATCTGTCGAATTTATTCATTGGCGTCTTGGAATGCAGGAAATGAAGAAAAGAGCGGAGTTCTTGACGGGAACAGCCGGCGCAGCACTGATTTCCCAGGCCGGCTTCGGACTTGCGCCGCCCGACGAAGATAATGGCGAGGTACACCAGCATACCGATGGGGAACGTGACCAATTATCACATCATCCTCAGCACACTGAGTATCAAACTGAACCAGCGCCCATGATGCACCAGGGACGGCCGAAAAGTTCTGTGACGTTGCCAGGTTGTGATGAATTCAGAGCCGGCGTACCGCCTCAAAAATACACATAGACAAGGCGTGTTACGTATGCAACGCTCACAGTATGTACCGATTGAACTGGAGATGCATTGTCCATGACATGTTTCAGCGAGACCAGGATACCGGAGCCACTTGTATTGCGGGCAGAGTCGTCAGACTTCAACCAACTTTTGACAGTATTGGCAGGATTCGTGAATTGTGTTCGAAGGTACTCAGGAGGCAGTACTATAGTATGAGATTCTCAGTTCCTCAAGGCTCAAGAACACAGTTTATAGTAATAGTTATCAAGACACTCCTTACCAAAACATTATATCTCTCTCCAACGGTATGAGATTTTGAACGAATGTCATGTGGATCAGGCTGGATCCATATCCTGCCGCCGTCGTTTTCGGGATGCCTATTTAATGAAGAAAATTATCTTCCTATCAAATTTGTAGTCTCGACTTCACAGCACAGGGCAGTGGAGATAGAAATTGCAGACGGTTTGACTGTTAACAGCAGAATAAACACAGCCCGGTATCTCGACCTATTCGCGTACAGAAGTCATCGCCGTCGAACGACTGCCCAAAGACAAGTTGCGAAAGAATTTTCGAAACTCAAGATCGTCGTAATCGGCAATGTATGATTCGATTTTTTTGCCAGGGTCGTTGAGAGCACTTCTTACTTCCCTGAGAGAAATGGTACTAACGATAAGGTTGCTCGTGAGGATGAACATTGAAGCCCTCAACGGCACCAACTGAGGCCTTCGTCAAAGGAAAACACAGAACGGCAGCACAAAGACCAAATGGTGAAACGCATTACATCCCTAAAATGTCAGCTTGCATATGGAAAGCTATCTCAGGGTACATAGGGGTATATACAAGCGCGCCCAGTCTTTTATGCAACACAAGCATGATCATTAATGCTACAGTTCGAGGACTAATCGGGAAGCCGTCCGTAAGCCAAAGCATCTGGATCTGTACACGAAACTATTTGAACCTTGTGTCAGCCTGCTTTCTCTTGTGTTTAGACCTCGCCTATCGTCCCAAGCTACCGAACATGGAGGTTGCAATTACGGACGCATTGAGGGTCTTGGATTCGAAGGAGTGGCTGACCGTAGTCCTTGAAGTCATGGTTAGTTGATATCTCTAGCTAGTCGATGATCAGCCTTACCAGGGGCTTCTTCAGCCATCAGCGCGGTAAAGGTTTTTGCAGGTTGAGGGTCTCATGATCATAATGTGTGACGTTAATGAATTTGGTGATGTTAAATGAACAGTAACTTGGGTGAATAGATGAAAAATTTGTTTGTTAATGTTAAAACAATGGGTGTCGGCAGTGTGCATTTGCCTGAAGCACTGTCTTGGAGCGGAGAGGTGCGTAGGAACCCTGAGAAATATGGAGCATTTTGGCAAAAACAGTTCGGCCCCGCATGTACATAACCTTCCTTTGTTACACGGATGTGGACAGCCTAGATAGATCTATCATCATCATCATTTTCCCACACCGTCTCACAGGTTATGAGCCCGGCGCTTTCATCATAGCGCCATTCATTTTTTTTTTCTACTCTTCTTCACAGCCGACGAAATCTTTACGATGGCACGCAAAAAGAAAAAGCGAAAGAAAGGAAGAGACGCCACAAGTGCGTGGCTAAAGGGGCGGCCGACGATCGGCGATGATCCGCTCCTCATAAAAAGACGCGTCGACCTTCGACGTCGAAAAGTCATCGGAATGCGTGACTTTTGGGGCGGTCAACATTACCGTCCTTACCCGAACAGAATTTTAACGCTCTTTTTGACGCGTGTCACGCGAGAAAAATCAAGTTACCAAGGGCCAGGAGCCGTTCCATGACAAAACCTATTCCTAAGCACGCACAGGCAGAAGCAGCGAAAATAGCAAGAAGCCCAGAGAAGCTGTTTTCCTACCTGTTCTCACCTTCAGCGTTCACTGCCCGCGATGATGCGACCACGACTGACGCGTTGCGCAAACACTTCAGTCTCGGATCTCCCATCGAACCCGCGACCTTTGCCTGGAGTTCGGAGAGCTCTTCCTTTGGTCTGGAGAACGTAAATGGAAATATGCTACCATCGCGATGACTGGCATAGTGAACAAATACATTGTCGACTGGTACCTGTCACGACCTATCTGGATGCTTGCTTCGTCATCTGTTCGGCCGCTGTTTCGGACTGACGAACTACCGACAACCCAGCTAGGTTGCAGACATGCGACCTCTGTACGGTGTTCG
Source organism: Claviceps sp. LM454 group G7 (assembly GCA_018360575.1). NCBI lineage: Eukaryota > Fungi > Ascomycota > Sordariomycetes > Hypocreales > Clavicipitaceae > Claviceps > Claviceps sp. LM454 group G7. The sequence goes on from SRQL01000332.1 coordinate 28,207, forward strand.
CAAATGATCGAATGTTTGGATTGTCACGCTGCGAATGCAGACCGGCTATTCAGACAAGACTCGTCGGCTAGCTGTCCTGACCAACGTTGAGTACAATATGTTCCAAGACTGTTCTTTTTCGAACAGCGCCTCAGTTCGCCTCCGGTGCTCAAGATCAGGCAGTCCATGCCACTCGTTCAACGAGGCTGATACCTGTCGCGCCACTGTGGTCTCTTTGTCCCGCCAGCTGTTGACTTGAACCATGCCTCACACGTGTGACGCCGTGCCTTGCCCCCCTGCGACTTTCCTCTCCGCAACTCTGTTTTGGTGACTGTTTGAACAATGGAATGGCAGGCATGGCCAGCAATACCACTGTTCGAGGACTGATAGGAAATCGGTTAAGCTGAAGCATTTGGATCTGTCCACAGACGTATTTATACCTTGAGCGAGCATGCTTTCTCTTCTGTTTATAACTCGCCTTCCATGAAGTTCCATCCCAAAGTTCACACTTTCGTCTACGATCCCGAACTCCTTGTCCTTGAAAGACCACTCCGCGATTCCCACATTCAAGGAAGAATTACGAGACAATACAGTCTTTCGTGTGTGTACTAGTTACCTTCGGTCCCTCGACGTACGTCGTAGCTATGAATTCTCCTGAAGGAAGAGGCAGCCTGCGGGTCCAGCCTAAACGCCGCCCTTGGAGGATCATCTCCTTGTTCAATTTAAAGAAAGCCATGAGGGTTGGACCAAGATCTCGGATATATTACCTGGAAGGAGTCTCGATAGCTGCCAGTTGCGTTATCAACTCCTCAGCAACGAGCGGGAGCGGAGTGAACCTGAAGAAACCAATAACAAGATAGCCATGGCATATGATAGGTAAGCATGATCTGCCGAGGCTCTGAGCAAGACAATTGCACATCCCATACGCGTGCTACTCATAACTTGTCAACACTCAACATTCACGTGTCTATTAGGCTCAGAGAGGATATTTGGTCGCCAATTGCGACAGAAATGTCGGTAGTGTGGAGAGAAGCGGAAAGGATGCATTGGCTCCTCGGCAAGAAACAGATGAGGAAAAGAGGCACTCATAATTCCTTTCGTACGACCCGCATCAACCTTCCGCTGCCCCAAGTGGACGACGCTCGGGTGCAAGCATTAGCACCAGGACAGCAGGCTCAGCAGGATCAACAGCAGCAACATCAGCAGCAAGGAGCCAGAATGCCGGGTACAAATTGGTCTGGAAATGAAGAGACATTTCTATTTGCATACAGAAGGTCTGGCATGTCCTGGTTCAATATTGCGAGGCTGTTGCCTGGGCGGACTGCCAAGGGTTGCCATGATCATTATTTCAAACAAAGCGCAACAGGACCTGCATGGACCCAAGAACGTAAGAATGAACTATGCAAACGGTACGAGAGGTAAGTCATGATACACTGAGAAAGACAAGTTAAATCTTATGATCTTGCTTCGCTTTTATATCCGATTGATGCTCACACATTCGTTAGGCTCAGACAAACTATGTGGACCAAGATCGGAGTCGTGCTGAAGGTTCCGTGGCAATATGTCGAAGTTGTTCATTGGCGTCTTGGAGAGGAGGAAATAAAGGACAGAGCGGAGTTTGTGAAGGAAAGAGCCGGCGCCGCACTGATTTCTCGCGTCGCCTTCGGACTCGCGCTGCCTGACGAACATATTGACGAGACACACGAGCATAGCGATGAGGAACATGATCAACCAGCATATCATCCTCAGCGCCCTCAGTATCAAACTGAATCAGCGTACATGGCGAACGAGGGACGGCCCGGACGTTCCGTGACGTTTCCAGGTATTTATGAATTCATGGCCGGCGTACCGCCTTAGAAATATACATAGATAGGGCGTGTTACGTATGCAACGCTCACATCTAAGGCTCTGAGCATGGCATGGATGATGGATCCGATCGAACTGGAGCGACGCATTTTCCATGAAGTGTTCCAGCGAGACCAGGTTGCTGGAGCCGCTTGTATTGCAGGCAGAGTCATTAGACTTGAACCAACTTTGACGGTATTGGTAGAATTCGTGTTCAAAAGTACTCAGCGAGTCAGCATGACGCTGCATGAGGCAGTACTATAGTATGTGTTGGAACCGCTATAACACCAATAGTCGCAACTGTCTTAGACTGTTGCACGGAGGGTGAGACCGATCGTGAGGGATCGAGATAAGGATTGCAAT
>SRQL01000333.1:0-30363 GCA_018360575.1 Claviceps sp. LM454 group G7
CGCTCACTAAGCACATCGACATCCAGTGGCACTTTGGAAGGGAAGAACAGATAGCTGGGCAAATCGCACTCGCATACCTCCACGATCCCCTCGTCTGAACAAGTTGCCGATGGCCTCATAAAACCTTTACCTCGACCCGCTCTCGAGAAGCTCAGGGATACATTGGGCCTCAAGTTCCCTTCTTCCTGGCTTTAACAACCGCTTCCTTATTTGGTACTAATTGGGAATTTTGACCTGGAGCTTGAGTCCTTGACCCATTAATACGGTATGGAGACTCAACGTCGCCCCCTCAACCGGCGGGTACGGTGTGAGGTCCGTTAGCTCAATGGCTCAGACGCGCTGACTGCTGAATTGGCGGTCTTAGGAGTCAGTACGTACGACGACGATAGTACAACTCTCTCCACCCTGGGTCCCTGTCCAGTGTGGCAGTGTCACCTGTGGCCTCAACTTCAAGAGACTTGGCGGTGCTTAAAAGTTGACTGGATTCATCATTCGGTTCCAACTTCCAAGATTTAAGACTTACTTCAAGATGGTCTTCAAGATGGTCTTCAAGATGGTCTTTTACTCGTGGTTGCTGGATCCTAAGTTACAACTTACATTCTCTTCAATGTTCATTGTTCAACCCGGTGTGGTGATGGATCACTCCACTCTCTATTCTCTATTCTCTCGATCTTTCTGGAACTCGGTAGCAAGGACATATTTGCACTAATCAAATCCATTACATATTCTTTTCTCCATCAATGATCAACCTTAGAAGTTAGACTGTTGTCCAACACTGACAGACTACACTGTACAGTGTACAGTCCTGAGTCAAGACTGTCAATCTGGCTTGCAGCTCGAGAAGCGAAGTTGTTTGCCAACCAAAGTGAACCTTGGTCCTTAGCAAATACATGTCGTACAGCGAAGCGTACTTCCTTGATAAATCCGCCAAACGCAAGGCATGAAGGCTTTGTATAAAAACGGTGTTTTTCATGAGCATTGAGTCATCATGGTTCATTCCATGGCTAATTTCTAAACGATCTGGTATCCAATTATCATTGATCAATACTCCATCGACTCTCGCATAGCTTCCGATAGCATCACTGATCAGGGAAGAGAGGACTTTTCTCCTCTCTCGCTCCTCAAGTCAAGAGAAACTCAAACAATTCTATTGTCAACGCTAGAGTGCACTGGTGCAGCAAACAGTGAACCACCCTAGGCCAGTTCTAAGCTTACTGTTCATCACAAAATTGAAAAGACAAGAATAAGAACCAAACCTACGACCCGTCGCTGATGGCGTGACGCACAGTGGCACTTATTTGTTTATGCATGCGTTGTGTTTCTATGGGTCCGACAGACTAAACAGTACAAGAAAGAGCAGTTTCATGTTGTCTCTAGACTCTCATTCTATGATCTATCAGACTATCATCCATCAGACTGATGATCAATCATCAGAGTCTAGCCTGATCAATAATGATAATATTGTATGTCTCCGTATGCCGCGACGAGCTGCCCCCATGACACATGATCTCCGTAGATGAGTTTAGCAACCATTTGGCCGTCCCACAATGCCCGGTATGGGCGACTATATGTGCACCGGTGGGTGATATCGCTTTGTTTCATACCGAGTATCATAGCGAGCGTCGTTTTTTTATTCTTTTTCGGTGCTGTTTGCTCCGATTTGCTGACAAGCTCCTGCAAACAGTGACGAATGATAGCTCGGAATTCGAGGATGACTTGGTTTTTCTCATCCGATATGCCAGGGAATGTAATGAATTCTGGCGAAACAGCCAGACGTTCTAGAGGAGCGGTCGCGGCCCCACTCCAATCTATCACTCCTGTCAGGTTATACTCGTCGTCGAAAAGTAGATTTCCAAAATGTAGGTCGAAGTGGCATAAGGGAAATGGACCATGAAGCCTGTCCTCAATTATGATGTGAGATGTAGCCTCCTTCAGAATCCAGCAAGCGGCTCTCCACTCTGGCCCCTGGGTCATCGGCATGCTCTTTGAGAGCCTGCCGGTTTTGTTTCTGTCTATATTCGTAGAACCACTCTAGCGATGTTTGGACGCGCGAAGTTGCTAAAGATGCATTCCTTGACCTCGATGGAATGATTCGAGGGGGCTCATCGCAGTTTTCGCCGCGCCAAATTCGTCCAAGTCGATCGAACGTCAGATTTTCGAGCTGATACAAGACATCCGCCACCTGAGATGCAACGTGCTGTTTGTAGTCGACAGGTACTGTCTTGGCCATGGTGGATTGGAGAGGCTTGCCCGGGAGGCATTCCAAAAGGACGTATGGAAAGCCAAATTCATTCGAAGGCGAAACATCGAAGGCGAAGACTTCTGGAACCGGTATCGTCGTACGACTCTTCAGTGTCTTCATTGTTGCAATTTCGCTCAGCATAGCAATCTCATGTTGGCGGGTGGAAGAGGGGTCCGCTGCGGCGTAAGGAATTCTCGCAATCCAGTGAACATCGTCAGAGAAGGCGACGTTGAGCACTAGATTGTCCATGCCATATGTAAAAGACCCTGGATCAATGGCGCAAGTGATGCCACTTGCTGAGCTTCCATCGCTAGCGTTGCGGGTGAGAAGCGCGATTTGTTCGAGGCATTCAAAGTTGGCGGAAGCCAATACGGTATGGATTTGCTTGTGAGACTTATTGGCGCTTATGTCCAGGCTATCTGGCGTGTGCCAATTTGTGTTTGCGCCTCTGGCTGCCATAGTTGAGTAACTGAGTTGTTCTTCAACTTCTTCGTTACCGTTGCTTTTTGTTTTTCCGCCAAAAAAACCCCTCCCAGAATTAAAGACGATGATGATGTGTGTTGAGACGAGTGGCTGGGACTCTAAGGATTGATCAGTTCAGTCCCTGTTCAATGTTGCCTCTTAGTCATACAAAATCAATATATGTTATTATGTGTTGGAACAATAATACAATTCTCTCTCTTTGTGACAAGGGCCTGTATTAGGGGCTTGGAACTGAATGTCTAGAACGCAAAGATCGACTATGGCTCGACAAGGAACTCTGGAGGTGTGTGATATCCCTCCGAGACCAAGGGGGGAGCCAGCGATATATATACACAAAATGTTCCCCAGGCTCCACTCAGACTATCCTCCTGTCCGGACTCCGACCCCGGCGATGCCTGCCTATCCCGAACACAGGATGAATCATGAGCTGCTAGCTCCGATGCGCTGGCAGCGCCTGTAAGCCAGCGGCTCCGATGCGCTGGCAACGCCTGTGAACTAGCCGCTCCAATGCACTGGCACCGTCCTGTGAACTAACGGCTCCAATGCACTGATAACTCCGAGTGGCGTATGCCACCTCACTGCTCAGGGCGGAATGTCTTCAGGGCGGGTGACGGGTCATGTGTACACGCACGCCCGTGTGACACAATCCCCCCTTCACCTTCAACAAAGCTCGCCCCGAGCGATGTCGACACCGGCTGGTCCTCTGGTCCGTCAGTCTCTCCTTTCTCTGGTTTGTGTTCAGGCAACCGAGAAAGTATATCCGCCTTGTCGTACTTCTTCCCCGGACGGTAGGTTGCGGTAGGTTATCAGATGAATCGGCGGCAGAGGTTCGAGAGTGCAATGAACCTCTGGACTTCCTTCACAGAGGACGGGACTGCCCCCAACTGAACACGTTGCCACAACTGAACACAACGTGTTCAGTCTGCGGTCATTGACATGCTCTCTGTCGATATGTCGTAACCCAGAAACTCAACTTTGGTGACAGCCCAGTGGCATTTGTGAGCGGCCACTGCCATGTGATACTTGGACAACTTGCGCAGAACCTCTTTGACTAGAGCGTCATGCTCCTCCGTTGTCGGTGCATAAATGAGCATGTCGTCGATGTAAACGAGGACTCCGGCGTCGAGAAGGTCGTGGAAGATGTAATTCATCAGAGCTTGGAAGGTCGCTGGGGAGTTCATCAACCCGAAGGGCATCACGGTGTACTCGAACTGTCCATTTTTGCATCGGGAGGCTGTCTTCCACCCATGTCCCTCTGCCATCCGAATCAAGTTGAAACCGGACTTGAGGTCGATTGTGGGCGAAGAATCGAGCTCCTTGCAAGTGATCTTGCATGTCTTGGATCAACGGGATGGGTTACCTGACTGGAACCGTCATCTTGTTGATTCCACGGTAGTCGACGTCAGGTCGAAGAGGATCTTCAGGGTCCTTCTTCTCAGCGAACATCAAGCGTGTAACGGGCCGCAAGGTGGTGTTTGGCCTTCGATCAAGTACATCTTGTGGTCCCAAGGTTGATGATCCGGAAGTCGAAGAGCTGCCTCATCGCTCATAATCGGGAGCCATTCCCTGTACTTGTCTGGAATGGCGGCGCGGTGGGCTTCCAAAGTGGCCTTAGTTGCTGAAACACGGCTTGGCGAGGGCTTGTCGAGATTTTCCAGACTGAAACAATGTTCGCGACAATGCTGAGAGGAGAAAAAAATGCGCTCGGAATCTTTGTCGAAAAGGTTAGCGGGCTGATGTTCCTGCATCCGCCAATGGGGCAGAATCGCGTCACAGTCGGAAAGATTGCTCAGCTCGAATGATAGACGCGTAGGTATAATGGTCTTGTTGATGTCTTAGGACGAGAGGTCTGGTCAGTGGTGACGTAGCGTCCCCCCGTGTCGTGACTCGTCGGCCACATCGTTGAAGGCATACGGCGTCTTCTTCCAAGTCCTCTTGGACGTTCGGCATGGGGGAGGGTTGTCGCGATTGTCGCGATTGTCGCGATTGTCGCGATTGTCGTGATTGTCGTGATTGTCGTGATTGTCGTGATTGTCGTGATTGTCGCGATTGTCGTTCGCTGTCGATAAAAACGTAAAAAGTGGGGAGATTTTCTGGTAGAAAAAATCCGCGGAATAAACTACTCCCGTTCCGAGCCCTCTGATTTCGACTGCAACAATAGCCATCGATAACTTTTGTACTTGCTTCATTTCAGCCTCCGCGTCCGGTTCCTGTTGGACACCGTGGCAACGAGCTCTCGTCGCAACTCGCTTTCCTGTCGCCATGTTGTCGCCATGTTGTCTCCTGTTGCCTTCCCGGTCTAGCATTGGGCAATGGGTTCCTTCTCTCCACATCCTTCAGATGGGTATTCGCCTTCCGGAATATGTACCATTTCAGAGTCTCAGGCATCCACGATATCTCGTGGCACTTTTCAAGAATCGTCGCAAAGTAGTTCAGCTTTTTATTACTAATTGTTGGAATCTCTGATCAATCATCATATCGCGTGGCTTGGGTGTGCAGACAATGGACATAGACCCTGATCAGCTGCAGCACCCACCAGTGACCACTGACCAGGTCAGGAAGACTCTGTTTGTACGAGCGGTCCTTTCCTCCTTTCCCTTTTAGACTAGGTATGATAAACAAGATGAATTCAAGAAACCACAGCCCTGACCTTTGGTTATGTATTCGTATGTATCGGGATTGCACTTTCCTTTGACTGTTTGACTGTTTATGCCGTGGTACTTAAAGCTCCCAACACTCACATCCACACTCGCATGACTTAATCCTCCAAAAGCTCAACAACTCATTGTCGAATCTCCTAATCATTATCCAAAGCATTCCGATAATTTGCTGAGCAGCAAACAGACATTATATCGTCATAAATTACAATACGATATATATATCCCCCCCCCTCTCGCCCTATTAATATCACTAATCTCATTCTTTAGCCCTCGAGGCTCGCTGTGCCAGCCGCCCGCGACCATGTCTGAGTCCGAACCACAACCGCCAACACCATCACCATCCCCGCCATTGTGACTTGTCTCCCGGACCTGATCCGTCCGAGGAGGCAATGGCCCTCGAGCATGTCCGGCTCTACCTTCTCGCGGACGACCTATCTTCCAGGCCCCAGTCGCCCCCATTGTCTCCGGAGCCAGAAACTTCGGAGATGACGGAAAAGCCGTCTGCCGAATCTTCTGACTCTCCCCCGGCAGGGGCCCGGCTGCCGAAGTTCCGAACCGACGGCAACAGAGGTCGAGGACTCGGGAGACGAGGATGGAGCGGACGAAGAAGAGATGCCGGTGAATTTTCCGGACTGCTGGGCGTGCGGGTAGCGCCTCACGGCCCAGCCGCCGTGCTATTGAGACGATTGGGAATGCGGGATGCCAAATTAGGCTGCCGGTCCTCACCCTTTTCAAAATATGAAGCCTTATTCTGACACTCTATTTAGTCCGAGTCGTACGCTGACATGGAAATAGTACACACTGCGCAACCTGTTACCTGTTGTGAGTGTGGTGAGGGCCTACAGGCTAATGACAAGGCGCAAGGGACAGTTGGAACGGGTCACGGCTAGGCGAGGGTTAAGGAAAAGCGCTACAGCGAAGTTTGATTTGGGATTCTGAAAATGGGAAACTTGTTACGCAATTTACTACCTGCACCTTCACGCGAACATCAACAAAATTGCGTAACAAGTTAGGATGTGGAGAGGAGGAACCCAATGCTAGACCGGGAAGGCAACAGGAGACAACATGGCGACAGGAAAGCGAGTTCGTCGCAAACGAGGTTACGAGAGCTCGTTGCCACGGTGTCCAACAGGAACCGGACGCAGAAGGCTGAAGCAAGTACAAAAGTTATCGATGGCTGTTGTTGCAGCCGAAATCAGAGGACTTGGTGTGGACACTGGACACTAGACAGGGCATTCTCGATTGGAATTGTGCGAGCCTATTTTCGAGATTTGGAAAGAACCAGGAAGAATTGATCCAGATGGTTCGGAGCTGGCCATATTCCCTGTCACGGCAGGCGATGAAGCTCTACTGACTAGAAGAATAGATTAAGAAGGAGAAGAAGGAAGGAGTAGAAGTGCTGCAGGTGTTGAGCCCAAGTACATACCCAGGTACCTACCTAGGCTGCTTCTCAGGACTCAGTCTGTCAAATAGTCAGTGGTCACAGGGCAGCCGCGGCCGCCTACTGTCCAGATGATAATGAACTAGTGATACTCACCGACCTGAAGAGCCAAGCGTGCCACAAGCAGCGATCGTGGACCTGATTGTCGACAGTTGTCAGTGCCAGAAATGCAGATGCTGAGGCGAACACGGAAGGTGCGCCTCTGGAGCGGCGGAGAGTCCCGGAAGGCAACTTGGCAAGACGAGTCACGACAATAATCTCTTGCGAATACCGGTATGCAGTGCCAGAAATGCCGCGCTCCACAGCGTCGTCGAAGGCAGTGGCAAGGCACACTGCACAGGGAGAGTAGTAGTAGTACCTATTCTCTTGCGAATATCGGTATGTATCTGTTCTTCCTTTAGCCTTTCGTTGTCCACGTTCATCCAAAACTTTCTGCATATCATAATCAAGCGACCAATGTCACGATGGATATGATTTAGCAGAAAAACAGCAGTGGGAGGATCCATAAGCCTCCGGTCGGCGACTCGGCGGTATCGGGCCAAACACTCGCTTCGGAGTGTGTTTCCCGACAGGTGATTCACACTTGCCAACACCTGCGAGTTGTAGCAATGCGCTCAATAGAACGTTTCTCTGCTGAAATCACACACCCAGTACTGTCACCAAAAAAATGACTATGGAAGGCGCTCCCTCGCCCCCCTAATTCCGGTCCGTTCTTGCGACGGTTTGTCTGCTCATCCAACTCAACAACACTTGGCCATCTTTTGACCAATGTTTCAAAATGACTCCCTCCTACTTCAGGACTCTCGATGGCCTCGGGTGACTCCTCGAGTCCTCATATTCCCGGTATCTTTGATCTGATAGTCGCCTCATCTTTTTATATCCCCTATGCCACTTCAGTCGTGTGTGCAAAATCCCTATTTGATCCAATCTATTATCTCGGGTCAGACGAAGATGTGATATCTGTTCGCCATCGGGTAATGGGATTCTCCGTCACATCAACCGGAAAAATCACGAGATGATGGGTGTCAGACCAACTCTTAATTCGGTTTGACATGAGGACTCGAGGAGTGCGTTCCCTGCCTGTTCAAGTGATCGGCGTGGAAAACTTTCTGGAGACGGAGTCACTTTCGCGGTAAGGGAAAGAAGTAGGGAGAGTGCGGCAGTCGTTGACGCAAGTAGATCAAGTAGAGCCGCGCAAAATCTGCAGCGGTTACATGACGTGGCTGAGGAACGCCTGTGGCAGCGATCCTCACGAACATGACCTGCATTTCACTGAGAGTCCAGAAGTCAATTGGTGTACTCCGTTTGCTTGATGTCGCTGTACGGGTTGTCTCTTTGCGGAGGCGGGCCTTTGACTCGCTGCTCGGTCGTAAATGTCGCTTCGATGAAAGTCGGGCCGCCGTGTATTTGGCAGGCCTTGGATGTCGTCGACTGCTTGGGCGAGCCTTGGTCGCCATACCGTGGCGATAACATTCATGAGCAAAAGAACAGGCTTATCTGAGTTTTCCACATACAGATTTTCTTGGCTGCAGGGCAGGTTTCAATTCGGTTGCAAATCGTGTAGTGTTATTATAGCATTGGTCAAGTTGAAGTTGGTGGCACGGAGTCGTTTGGCCCATTGGCAAACCTGAAGGCACATCTGCTAGTGCCAGTGATACAAGAAGAGAAGCTGTCGACGATATGGTCGAGAATGCCCTTTGCGTCTCGACCGTCGGGGTTTATGACATCAACCCTGAACCATGACATCGACGGCTTTTCATTCTCATTTTTTTTGGAAGAAGGTGCTTCGACCCATGGCCTGCCGGCATAACAACGTGCAATCCATGTCGGACGTTAGAGAAAGTGAATATAAGATTGCATTGGAGATAATAGATGTAGTCTTATAAACTACCGTCAACTGAGTGTTGAAGAGCCGGTACGACGTCCCCTTGTCTGCAAGGATTCGCGATGGGCATGCGAGCGCTGGAGGCGCCGTCATGGTGGCCAAAATGGCAGATCTCGAGGCGGAACGAGCAGAAAGCGAACCAACCCGAGACGACCGGGAACCGACCGCGTTCAGTGACCACGGAAAGGCTTTCGAGCCGAAGGGCCTGTGAATAAGTTCGGCTTCTCGGCACGAGGCTTGGCCCTGTCGCTATAATTAGGGTTTCTCATCTCGTCACCAGGATACTTCTTGAACACAGCTTTGGCGGCTATGCCCTTTGGTTCGAAAGCTTTCCGCGGTAGCTGAACGCAGTCTATTCCCGGTCGTCTCGGGTCGGTGCGCTCTCCACAACGAGATAGGATATTGAGGTGCCTCGAGGCTTAACGAAGCCGATCACACGAGCTTGGTTGGGTGCACCTCGATTATGGCGAAGGATCCCAAGAAGCCTCAAGTTGGCTCATGAACGTCGAGCCTCGAGGTTCGGGACAACTTCAAACTGTGCCATCATCGCTCTCAATATCGACAATGAATTTCTCGAGACCAAGTGGAGCCGACGTCTGAAGGTTGGCTTTTGTACCGCCGGTTTCAGGCAGTGGGCCGAGGACTTCCTCTGCCTCATTGATCGTGATATCGTCATAGCCTTGATGATGAGGTAACTTTTTGTTCGAGCCATTGCCTAACGACTGAACGTCTTCGGGCTAAACTGTCATTACATGTAAGCCTCATCAGCTTTGGTTGTGAAACCGCAAGATAACGACATCAGGCTGCCCTGGGCGCACCGGCAGACGCTGATACACAATCGGTACGTTCTTCGGGAAGATGATCATATTATGAGGTATCTATTAGTATTGGGAGCTTAGTGTTAGGTGACAACAGGCCCCCGGGTGTCACACGCGCAATTAAGCCGCTCCTCGATAGTGTTCATAGATAGAAGAAGGGTGCCCGAGCTCGTAATCATTGATCTCGGACCAAAAGTCGAGCTCTGACAGGCCTCGCAGCTCATCACGCCTACATACGGTTCTGATACACTTCCTGTCGAAATTAATAGTAAAAGATTGCTTGTGTGGCATCCTCGGCACTCCTGAACTCTATTTCGCGGAGTGAGCGCTCGAAATCAACGAGTAATTCCGGGTTAGATGGCGTAAGTCAACACATATTAGGCACATCACAATCGTCAACCATTTTGAACGGGACCAGTTAGTGAATTGTGAGTAAATTGGGAACATTTCCCGAGGCGTCAGATACATCTCATTCGCCGCTGGATTCGTGTGTCGTCAGCAATGATGGCGGGCAGAGGGCGCGATAGTCTCAGCTGACCGTGTGGACGAGTAATGAGACGGCAGGCGGCGAAGGCTGCTAGAGATATATTGCTTGATCTTCGAGCGGATGACCATACCTATATTGCTGGCTTGTGATCTTATCGTAAGCCCGATGTCTGCCCCATCTCGAAGACTTTGTCGGAATCAGGGTCGCGCTGGGAGGCGATTCCGATTCACTCCGCCGTGGCTTAGGCGTTGGCGAAGCTTCGATATGATAGTCTGTTGCATATGACTCATCAATCGTAGAGATTATTGATGGGATTGTATCTCGGCATCTCTCCTCGCGGTGAGATGGCAGTGCTGTACCTGTAGTATGTACCTTTTCATTTCTCACGGTTGCCTGAGATGGAGACTCGCTTGGAGGCTGGACGTGGTACGAGACTGAAAAACTGTAAATTGCTGCCAGCGGCCCGGCGCGGCTGGACAGGTCGCTTCTGATCGTCGGCTTTGTCGAAGGCTGAAGCGAAGGCGAAGCGAATCGGGATCGCGGCGCAGACTCAACATGAGAATGTCGGGTCGTGTTCCTCGCCGCCATACGCGTTGCTTGAGATGATCGGACGTCGGCGATGGAGCGCTTCGGCGCGTCAATTATGAGTACACTTGTGGAAGCTGACGATAGCTATAGATCACTTAGTTATGTGTATTGAATGAATTGTAAGTTGCCGCTCATCGCCAGTGAAGACTCGACTCGGCGCCACACGTGCGAGACCACGTGACAAGGTTGCCATTTCTTCCCAGTGCCAGAAAACAAAGACAAGACATCCTCGCGTTGAACTTCATTTTTACGAAACCCTGCGAACAAAAGGCGCAAGCCAATAGAGATCTCCAGGACTCCCAACGACGGTAACGACCTGAACCAAAGAGGGGAAAGACGGTGAAGTTCTGAATTACGAGAAGACCAGTGGGGAACACAGAGAACCCAGGGCTTTAAGTTGTAACGCAGCAATCTCAGTGCAGCATCGGAGCCCATGTTCTGGCGTCTGAACGGAATATGGCTCAGAAAAGAATCAGCACAAGTCAATTCGACCAAATTTTCCTTATTCGACCCAAACGAGTTGTAACTTCCTGACAATTCTGTTAATCACTTGCAACTTGCCATTGCCTGGTATATTCGTTATATGAATACGCACCGTTATTCTCTCTCCGGGTACGCTGTTCCGTGGCGCTTCATCCAGTCTGCTTCTTCGGTAGTACATACATACATACATAACTTCTTTGACCGGTTGTAATATATTGCTCAAACATCATCATCATGGACGAAAGCCTCGCACACCCTTGTTTGAGACGCTGCGAACGCCCGTCAGACCCCACTTGACACTGACAAAGGCTCTGCAACTTTGATCACTAAGAACTTGCCGACCTTCCGATCGACCCTATACAAAGAAGAAGGGCTCTGCGGCACAATACGAGATGCGATGGACTGCATCTTGTATCACGATGGCAAAGATCGGCTTCCTCCGGGGGTTCCTTCTTCATGGTTCGTACTCCCTGTGATGATCGAATCAATTTGTCACTGGCAGCCACCCGCTGCATACATGCACATTCTGTTTGACCTTACTGATCCGACTAATCGTGCGTTGTTCTACTTCCTCTTCCTCTCGATTTTTCCTCTCCTGTTCTACTCTCACGGCTGCTCTTCTCTCACCGGCCCTCCGCATCTTCTGTAACTGTCGCGTCTTTGTCTACCCTTCCGAGCTCCTTTTTGCCGCTGCCTCGATGAACGCCATTCCCACTGCAGTCGACCGCTTATCATCTTCGGCACCGTCTTCAGATGCAAAGTCTCATTCTCGTGGCTCGATCGCGATGACCTTATAGGCCCATGCCACCCGCCTTTTGAAAAATATGGACTCCCGACTGGTGAAGGGGAAATTCGTAGATGGGAAGGGTATTTGGACCATTGCGGGCGGCCAGAGCTTTGCGTATTTGTCTGCTGGTGTCATTTGCGTTCTTCACGCAAGACTTTCCGGAGACTCGCCGTTCTCTATGTCACAGAGGCACTCGGCGGTGAGTCGTCAGTTATTCTCGGGTATGCTTCAAAGACCAGAAGGATTGGAACCAGGCCGTTGGGCCCAGCAGAGTTCCAACTTTGTCGCCGTTTGAACGCGTTGCGGTGGAAGGAGGTAGCCTGTCTCTCGCTTGATGATGTCGTTAGCGCGGTGCAGGGGAATGTGCCGATGTGGTATCTTTTAATCTTGCCGATGCTGAGGTCTCGATAGGGACGTCTTCGTTGGCGATGGCCATGAAGCGAGCCGAGTGTCGGAGTTCCACGGAGACGGAATGCTTGGCAGCATAGTGAACGGTCACCGTCCAGTCAGTAGTCCCCAGATATGCGTCTATCCAACACTCACGAAGGGCGTTCCGGGCGTCTCGAGCCTTTTGCTTTCGGTACTCCCAGAACCGCCCTGCTTCGAAGGAAATTGTCGCGTCGACAACATATAAGAAGGTCTCGTTCGATCTGAGGACATATCTTGAAGCTGAACTCGAAATCGTTTTTTTAGGGGAAGCTTGGCGGTGCCATGCAATTGACACTGGTGGCCATCGCGGAAGATTTAAGTCCTTGGGGAGCTCGTGTTCTTACATACACACAGAAGTGCCTGAGGCCTGGAGATGTCTTTCGTGCTGCTGCTCACTTTCCGCGCCGTCTGGCGCCATTGCTCCGCGCTGTTACTTGTCAATGTCACGGCAGGCGTCGTCGGGTGTCGTCGCTCTTGGCTCACGAGTCACGATGAGTGACCTCGCGTTTCTGAAGTACAAGTGTGCTTGTACGTGTGACAGTGAGGACCGCAGCAGATTCGTTGCAGTCTACTAGAGTCTAGGGCTCAACGCCTACCGCATCCTTTTCCTTTTCTCTTCTTTCCTTTCCTCTTTAGTCTACTCTCTTTATTTATGTAGCTTCATTCGTCCACCTCCTGTGCCCGCTGGGGCCGATGTGACCAGCCGTGACAGAGTGTACGCGATTTGCTAGAAGAGGGTATTACCAGCTGGTAGGTACCTTCGCGGGCAATCACCCCCATTCTCTGCAAGAGCGTTAATCACCCCGTGGGCAACCAAGGAGCAAGTACCGCTCTGGGTACCTAGGCAGCCGCACCTCAACGAGGTGCCACTAACGGGCGATTCCTTAGGTAGGTTAATGTTTGCTGTTAACCCGTTGCGGATGCAAAGTCAATGTCTGCTGCCTTCAAGTGTCGAGTCGCAACCGGTGCGGACAACTTACAAGCGCCATATCTACCTATCAGGTACATTAGGTATCCTGGTATATACATACCTCCTAATGTAGATCCTTTCGCAGATATACAGCGCGCCCACTCTTTTGCGAAACAAATCCCGTACACGTAGGTACCGTACCCGGAGTCCTGTGTCAATGGTGGAGGCGGACCGGAGCTTTTCAATTTTACGCTTGGAAGTTGAAAAACCTCCGACTTGGTCTTGCCTTTTTGAAACTCGGAGCTATCCGTACACTATCCACTGCCGTCTCGCCTCTAGATTACCTAAGGTATACTGGTATAGACTCATTAGATACCTTCTTGGAAAAGAGATATCACGGCTGGTCCCTGGATTCAGCTACATAATGCATTATTAGGTACTAGGTAGTAAGTACCTTAGGTAGGTACCTCGTGGCTTCCATTGCGGCCCAGCTAGGCGCACGAGAACTCTTCTAATCGAACGTACTCCGTCCATCAAGTCCAGAAGCCGTCTCTGCATTTTGCCTAAGTCAATCATCGAACAAGGATGGATGCCTACCGTCGACTCGACGACCCCTTCTCTAGACTCTAATAACATTGTTAAGTGACACAGAAAAATATGCTGAAGTCAATGTTATAAGAACCCTCTGCGCTCGTTCGTGAGAAGACACACTTTCCAACTCGGTCCATGCTCTCTACAATTGTCTTTGCAAGTCCAGATATCGTGTACACTGTGACTCTTGAGTCTTCCGTTTTGTCAAACCATCAACTAGTTCTTTTTTTCTGAAACAATCGATTATTGATCGCCATGCACGCCATTCTTTTATCCCTCCTACTGCCTCTTGTGACGGCCAACGACCACAGACAGTGCGATTGCTGGTCATGGTCGACGGGGGAACGTTGGGGGTACAACACGGCCCTCACTCAGTGGGTTTGCACTCAATACTTCAGAGGCGTGGTATGATGAATCGCAACAGGAAACCATGCCATAAATTATATGAGCGGAAAAGATGGTAAGCTGACTAGGTGCTTTCATTTTCGATCTTCGATAGGCCGTTTACGACGACGGCATCGGACGCGTAAGTGCCATACTTTCATGTCCCGACTCCCGATCATAACACAATACGCCTGTCACCTGCACTTGCGATATGGATACTAATGCACTTCGTAGTGTTTAGCCAGAGGAAAGAAGATGATAGAAGGTCAGGATTGGGATACCTGTTGCAAAATTGCTGGCTATAGTGGCTACTTTCCTTTGACGCCCTCAGGTGAGGCTAATCTCACCGCTCTCCCGATCAGGGTTGACGTGGCTGTGGGCCACTGTCCTAATCGCGTTTAAAAGCACAACGAGGATAAAAGTGTGTGGTGAGTGTTTATTGAGCGATTGTGACGCGCGAATGAAGAGGCTGTATCGAAAGCTAATGTAGTTGCTCGCCAGTTGGCGAAGTTGCAACCAGCGTGCTGCCGTTCAAGTTTTTGATGGGGCGTTTCTTCCATGACAGCATTACTCGGGATACTGTATAAGATGCCTCGGTGTACGCAGATCCTCAAATTCTAGACAATTCGCGTGCTCCTTTCTGTTACCCGCCAATTTAAGTGGCACTAAGATTACCAACAGTGCAACAATCAGAGGCTGTAGCTAGTTATCCCAACATCTATGATCTCCGCCACGCCGTCTCGAACTTCCAGGCTCGAGGCATAGCAATTGTCTCAAATGGAACACATACTTCCGGTGTTTTAGATCAGTTTTTGAATCATTGTGTACACAATCGCAGCCTTGCAGGCAACCAGGGCGCCTACTCAATCATTTTGCGTAGCTGAGATGAATTCTTCGACTTCCTTGAAGTTCCCGGGCCTCGCTGTGCATGGTCAGCGCCTGCGATGACGAGTCACTGACCAGCCGGGCCACAAGGGCGCCTTCGCCGCCGCTAAAATCCACCGGCTGTGAGTCTGGCAGTGTTCGCCCAAATATGCTATTTGCCGAATCTGCAGTCTAGGACGGCTTATAGTGAGCACTTTGTTGTTGGGGCATCGCATACAGAAGTCACAAGATGCATCATGAAGGGTAACCAGATGAGACGGACAAGAAAGAGGGAAGAATCGACACTGAGAAAAATGAAGATCCGAAAAATTATCAGCGGGGACGCTACTCACCGTCAACGTCTGCGGGACATTCGTCGTGGCATACAGCACAGCCCCGAGATCGAGAAGCATATTCACAAGGGCAGAAGGTGCCGTTACGGCGGGCTTCTTTAAAAACGCCACGTAGCCCAACTTGCTTTGCACTCCCTCCACACGAAAATTGTCCTTGATACTGACTGGAAGACCATGCAGCAGCCCCATAGGCTTTACCTCTCGGCTGAGGTACCCTTCATAGATTCTCGGGTTTGGCGTGGAAATGCCATGTCCCTACACCGTATAACTCACGGTGTTGCGCACAACCTTTGCGTCCAGGAGGCGCGCCTCCCGCAATGGGCATCCGCACGTCGACGTCGCGAGCACAGCGAGGGCAAGGCGTTGTCGTTTCAGTCCTTTTCTCTTTGATCCTCGTGACACTCCCAGTGTAGATTTCGGCTAGTCCAGACGTTCAGGAAACAAGAAAATTCCCACCAGTCAGGACTCTGCAGACTGCTTGTCGCGGTGCCCAGCCGGCTCGTTGTCGTCATTAATTCCCTGCGCCTTGTAAGGTGCATCAATTCGCTATTCTGCGAATGGAACTCAATCCTGACTCCACGGACTAGTCCTGTCTGATGCTCCAACCATACTCTAGACGTCGCCAAGCTACCCCGTCTCCTCCATCGTTCTTCCATACGCTATAATATAATTGTCGTCGGGGGATCTTGAGTGAATGGTGTGTTCTACGGCCTTGAGCTTTTCGTACAGTGGTACCATATAAGATAGATAGGAATATTGAACAGAATGATAGAGATTGAGGGTTCTTGGGTTACTCCGGAAGTAACAAGTATTGCTCCTGTGTGAGTCGGTTCTCGAAGTGGAGGAAGGCCTCTCGGCTAGGAGTGAAAGGGTGCATGAACACACTCAAGTCCCGGGACCATGCCGCCAACCAGGGTGGAAGTCCTGATTACAGCATGGTGTGAGAGAGCCTATCGTGGTGCGCCTTGTCAAAGGCTGCCGAGACACTCATTTGTACCTAGCAATGAGGCTATCCCACCTCAGTGCTATGTTGTCGTACCACTTTTATCAGAGAGCTAAAAGCCACTTCGGTGGACCTGCGCTCTATATTTCCATCTGGAGCTCGGGGACGGGCCCATTACCATCAGCCGCAGTGATGACCCTTGCCGCGGCCGGCCCGCTACCGCTACTACCAACACCTTTTCGGTGATGCTCGAGAGGAAGATGGGGCGCCAGACTCCCGCCCGTTGGTATTCCGCAGGTTTCTTTCCGGGCGACGACGACATTTGCGCTGCGAAAGCGGGCCGGGTATGTAGTATTCGAGGCGACAGCTGTTGTCAAGCAGGTAGATAGGCCAGGATCCTTGCGAGGTCGGAGGGAAGGGCCACACCACTGCTTCTGAGCTTTCCATGCTGCCCTCACCGCACCCCGAAACTTGTCGTTCCGCCACAGTCGTTGTCGGGTCCCCGACTATGCTATTCATTTCGTCTAGGATCCATTCCGTATTCTGCAGTGTAAGTTCTTCTTACCCAACGAGCTTGAAAACACCGACGGATGGGCTTTCGGTCAATTACGCCAGCTGCTGCAGGATGAGACCGTTCCTGACCCTCGCATTATATGCACGGATAGTGAGAAAGCAATAGCAATCATCAATGCGCTGAGAAAGATGGCGCCTTGGAATGAGTGCCCATTGCACATCTGCCGATGGCACGTCAACTCTTCGACGAGACGCGGCTCATAACCGGGACTGATCTTCCAGCTTGGACCGTGCGATCCCTCATCCTCAAGAGCAGGGAGAGACGAAAGGCAAGCATCGCAAAACGTTTATTAACAAGCGTCGTCACGGCGTCTTCAGCCCGGGGGCCGGAGCCCAAGGCGGCGTCGTACAGCTTCGGTGTTTGCTGTCCCATAGGCGCCTGATTGCCCTCTATGACTACAAATTCTTTGGCCACGGGCAATGATATGAGCTAGAGGATCATGGGGATATGTACAGAGACTGGTACGGAGATGCCTCGCGCGTCCCCACGACCGGCGCCTCTCTTGGAGGATCTGACAGCACCATTTATCCTAGAGGGCGCGGGAAACGTCAGCTGAAGGAGTAGTGAGAAATCACCGTTGGCTTCAATTGAGGCTGGGGATGATGTTTCTATTGACGCGAAAGAGATGGCGTCGCCACTCGAGAGTATGTACTGGGATGCTATTGCGAAGGGGAGATTCAAGAACATACCCATTGATAGTCAATTACATAGCAGTTCGTACAGAGTATTTATTTGTGAGAATCTTCGCTCAATTTTTCCTATTTGAAGCACTGACCCAGCCCGTCGTGATGCAGTGCTGATGCCGTTGTAACTAGTCGATGATCTATGATCAGAGGTCAGCGAACGCGTGAGGCCACGTGGCCTTCGACTCTTTCGTTGACCCCTCCAGCAGTTATATGGCGCTGCATCCAGGCCGCCTTTTCGAACTCCTAAGATGCAACTATGCGCCTTCTTCTTACAATAAGACATGCCCACTCCGATCTTTCTTCGGCGTCTGTCGTTGGGCGAGTAGCCCTAGTAGCTTCAAAGGATATTGTTTTCCGACTCTTGTTCAAAATATTCGACGGTCGCTGGGTCTACACCGTCAAACATCCTATTGGCAAGCCCCCATATGCTAAGGCACGATGGGTGGCGCGGGGTGATCAGCACTCCGAATTGTTCGAAGGCGATGACCTATGCAGCGGTGGCCCACATGGTGTCCATCCGCGTGTTCTGTACCATTGTGGCCATTCTTGGCCTCGAATGGGGGCAATGCGACGCCGTTAATAATGCTTTCCTTAATGCGTCAGCGCGAAAGGAAGTGTACGTGAGGCAGCCTCACGGACATACCGACGGCACGAAGCGTGCCTGTCTCTTGGGCGTGGCTTTGTATGGCTTGCCCATCTCGCCTCTTTGGTGGCTCGACGATATATCAGTCGAACTCGACAAGCTTGGCTTCAAGCGTTTACAGAATGAGTTATGCATTTTTCAAAAGAAAGATTGCTTCCTTAGCCGTTAATGCTTTCCTTAATGCGTCAGCGCGAAAGGAAGTGTACGTGAGGCAGCCTCATGGACATACTGTCGGCGCGCCAATTGAAACTGCCTGTATGCTGTGCCCAGTCCGATAACTTACAGACTGTGGGAAGAGACTTCCAGTCTGCGGGAATATCGACCTTGGGAAGCCACGGAACGGAGAAAGGGTTGACGTCAGTGATACCAAATTTTTGCATGATGGTCTTAATGCAAAGACCTTAGTGCAGGAGAATTGATCTGTTAGTTCTATCGCGTACAAATTCGATGCCGAGGAACAGCTTTGGCTCGCCGAGACGCTTCAGCTCATATCGACGCTGAAGATCGGAAATGACCGATACAACCATTTGGGCAGTTGGTGCCGCGACAATCATGTCATCGACATAAAGGATAAGGAAGCAATTTTTTTTTGGAAAAATGCATAACTAATTCTGCAAACGCTTGAAGTCAAGCTTGTCGAGTTCGACCGATATATCGTCGAGCCACCAAAGAGGCGAGATGGGCAAGCCATACAAAGCCACGCCCAAGAGATAGGCACGCTTCGTGCCGACAGTATGTCCATGAGGCTGCCTCACGTACACTTCCTTTCGCGCTGACGCATTAATAAGGAAAGCATTAACGGCGTCGCATTGCCCCCATTCGAGGCCAAGAATGGCCAAAATGGTACAGAACACGCGGATGGACACCATGTGGGCCACCGCTGCATAGGTCATCGCCTTCGAACAATTCGAAGTGCTGATCACCCCGCGCCACCCATCGTGCCTTAGCATATGGGGGCTTGCCAATAGGATGTTTGACGGTGTAGACCCAGCGACCGTCGAATATTTTGGCGTCGGGCGGAGGCTCTACCAAAGTCCAACCTTGCTTCTCAGAAATCTTGGTCAATTCGGCGAGTTCCGCGGTCGCCAAAAGGTGTCGTAGTTCGACATCTTCTTCGCTTCGAACCAGTTTCGTGGAATGTCAATCTTGGTATCAGAAGAAAAATAAACGACGAGGGATTTGATGACGGCGCTGATCCGGACACTATGTGCTACAGTTTTCTGATGCTTGGGGCATCCAATTTGTCTGACACCAAGATTGACATTCCACAAAATTGGTTCGAAGCGTTGAAGACTTGGCGCCAGACGAAGAGGGGAAGTGGCAGTAGACCGCTCGGCGCAGACCTTTCGGGGATTTGAAGAGCATTATTCGAAAGAGGTAATGAAGAGGACGGCACCAGTTCAGTGCCGCCGGTATATATAGTCAGCCAGGAATGATCCAGCGACGCAAATATTCGATGGCACTACCAGGTGGTCTGGTGAAAAATTGGAGGTTGTGCGCCACTGGTCAGTGATCAACGCCTCGTCATTCGGGGTGTTCTCTGGCCGAGGTCGCATCGCAGCACTGCGAGACTGCGTCAGCAATTGAGGAACGTCGCGGGCTCATGGTCCACAGACTGCCCGGTCTCTTAGCATCGAGGCATCTCGTCTTCTCACCGCGAGAGAAGGGCTATGCCTAATGGAGTACTACTGTTCTTCTCTCCGCCAATCAACTCAGTATCGACTGTAGCTTCGGTTCCAAATCCACGCTCCTGATAGCGAGCTCTTCTTGGATCCCATTTTAAGGCTTATCCGTGGGCGCCTTACGCTTTGGAATAGGGTCGATAAACTGCCACTGTATGTTATTTAGGGTCTCGGTCGTTCGGAGTCTCGCCGTGGTAAGGTTGGATGGTCAACAATCGAGTTTCAGTTCGGCAATTCGTTGTCGGTGAGTCGCAATATTTCCGTCACTTATTGCGGTGTTGACACTGCTGCTCTGCCTGGTCAAATCGTGAATACGATCGTGGACTCGTGATCGGTCTCCTCAGGCGGGTATTCAAGCGAATGAGCCGAGTAGATAGCTTATCGAATGGAACAGGTTGTCAGTATCAATAATAAGAGCTCGTCACAGGGCGACAGTAACGTTTTTGCGACCGTTTCCCCTCATCAGAAAGTACATTATTCCAGGACACCAGACACCATTGATTACATAAGCTTATGCTGCGTGCCGTGTCCACTATTGGCTTAGATCCCGGCTTATTATCCATTGATCCTCTTTGCGTGCTGTCCAATTCATCTTCTCCTGCGCTGCGTTGTCACTCTTTTCAATCTGCGTAGTCCGTCCGATGACGACGCGAAACAATGGACGGTGATCCCGCTGTTGAGTCGCGGCTAGATGGTTTCAGCTTGATCTTCCCTCTACCCTATCGCGTGGGCTTCATCGTTACGCTAGGTTCGTATTCGGGCTGAACCGATCAAGCAGGCTCTCTCTGCATCTTCCTCCTCCTTCTGATGTTTTATTCGGCCTCGTTATGCAAATGCTGACAATTTCTTCATAGCGGTATGGGGCTGGGGACTAAACCTTCACTACCTATACCTTCTCAAGGTCGACGTTCCTTATTTAATACGATACCCCGGCCGGTCATCACCGCACCATGTTCCACATCACTTCTCGACATATCGCCTAGCCACGGTCCTTTCAGCACTATTTGGTCTGTCCTTGATTATTTTCTGGCTTCTTACAGGCGGCGAGGCATCGCGCGTCATCGAGTTTGACTGGATACCGATGACTTACCTCGTCTCCATAATTGCGGTCTTCGTCGTACCCCTGAGCAACTTGCCTAGCGGTGGTCGTCGTCGCTTTCTTTCGATCCTTAAGCGTGTCGGCACTGGCGGCATTGCAGAAGCGCAGGATGGAAAGTTTGGCGATATTCTCCTTGCTGATGTGTTGACATCATACGCCAAAGTCTGTGGAGACATTTTCGTGACACTGTGCATGTTTTTTACGTCTGGTGGATCCTCGACCAAGAGGCCTGATAGGAATTGCGGTGGCCTTCTGATTGTTCCCTTGCTGATGGCTGTGCCTAGCTTGATTCGGTTTCGACAGTGCCTTATCGAGTATCTTCGTGTTCGGCGAGGCCCGTATAAAGAATCGGCGGGATGGGGAGGGCAGAATCTTGCCAATGCACTCAAATACTCGACCGCTTTTCCTGTTCTTATTACCAGTACTTTACAGAGAAACTCAGAAAATGTGGCCGCCAAAGCGTCTTTAAATAAAGCTTGGCTAGTAGCCGTTCTCATCAACTCCCTCTACTCATTTTGGTGGGACATAACCAAGGATTGGGATCTGACATTATTTGGGTCAAGAAGGGAGCGCACATCTCCCCACCACCCATGGGGTCTTCGCGATAGACTCATATTTCGGCCTGTGGCCATCTACTACGCAGTCATCGTGTTGGATCTCTTACTCAGATGCACATGGTCCATGAAGCTGAGTCCTCACTTGGACAAGTTTAGCGACTTCGAGAGCGGAATATTTCTTATCGAGCTCTTGGAAGTGTTCCGTCGCTGGGTGTGGATATTTTTCCGGGTGGAAACAGAGTGGATTAGAAATTCGTCTACCGGACTGGGCATTAACGGCATTTTGCTCGAAGACTATGAGGACGATGACGACTGAAGACGGTTGTAGCCCCTCACTATTTATCATTGCCGCCATATGCAAGCATATCGAGTTGCTTCATCCACGAAAAAGCGCGATATGATAGTCAGGCATCCTTGGCTCGCTTCATCCACGAAGCAACCTGCGACGGCTGGCGGACTACGGTCAGACTCGCAACCCACATAGGTGCTTGGTCGAGGGCCAGTTCTTCGTATTTCCACGACACATGTAATTTTCACGTGTAGGGATATAGAGATCGTTTGGGCAAGGCATGGCGGGTTCTCTGATCGAAGTTTGTTGCATCGCAGTGAACAATGTTGTGGGCGATTACGCTTGCACAAGAGTGTTGCGTGATAGTTGTTTCTCTCGGTAATAGCGAGTATCGCGTGCGCAGTCCTGCCATAATATCAGAGGTTGCCTGCCGCCCATGCACTCCGAGACTTTGCGTCGAAGGCAAAGTGCGTGCGTCGTGCAACTCAGACAATTTACACAACTAGGAAGGCAAGCTCTGTTTGCACATAGTTTATTACGCTTCGCTTGCCTGTGTTTGTACGTCTTCTTACCTGTACGTGTGTGCATACACCCAACTTTGATTCTTTGTATAAACTTGGGTTTGATATGCAGAGGCTAGAGCGCGGCCCCGTGTTTCTTCTGAGTTCGACTTTAACAAAGCCAACCGCCGGGCCTTCTCAAACTTGTGTGGACTTTTTTCTCGAAATGAGTGTGATGTTACCAGCGCGCTGTTGAACTTGGATCCCAATCGCCACCGTCGAGGACGCTCATTGCGAAAGAATGGTATAAACTACGCACTACCGGATGATGACCCTGTCTCTCTGCCGCAGAGCTCCTCCCTACCTAACTCGCTGCAGCCGGCTCCCCCGACACAGACATCGAATTAGTAACACCGACCTTCCGCAGCAGCCGACCTTGGAAAGCCAAGCGTACCAAGCCTACGCCGCCGACTGTCACAATACCGTGATGTGGGCGAGGCAGTAGGCATCACGAGCCTCGAAGAAACAGAAGTATAACTACACCCGAAGCTGCAACGAGATAGAGATGAGACATCTCATCTGCATGCATCAACGGTATGAGAACCATGAGAACCATTGAGCCGTCATCGCAGGTCCTAAGTGTGATCGGCAAGGCCGGGAAGTTGGGGCGGTCATCCCGGCCGTGCAATTGACTTGGTGACGCCGGGTTTCCCGCCGGGCCGCGACTTTGCACAACAATTCTCTTGCAAAATTGAGAGCGACTAAATGATAGAATATGATTATATGGATTATGTACATTGAAACACCGGAAATAGAGCTTTGGAGCGAATTGAGATGGCGAATGGAGATGCCTTGAGATGGAAACCGTTGTCATAGCTGGCCACGAAATTGATTTCCTACTCCTCACTGTATATGGGCGGAATAACATAGGAGGCTTACTGGCTGTTTAATGCAGATGTAGATTGGCGATGCGACGGAGTATGGTTGGCATGAGTGGCGTCACTGTTGTTGACTGCGGTTTTCAGAGGAGCACAGCAGCAATGCTTAGCCAATGCGAATATGTATGTATTTATTCTATTCTCCGCGTCGGAGAAGAAGGAGTGACAAGAGTGCATCTTAATCGGCAGGAGGCGGATAGTGGGGAAGCACCAACTTGATCTCCCTCCTTCAGGATCCAGGATCTCGCGAGTCGCATGTGGTCAAACAGATATCGCGCTGATACATAAAGTCACAACCATTGGATTGGTACGTTCCATCTCATACATCTCTGACGTCGACATGCACACATGTGCACAAGTTTTAATTGAGATACATATCCATAGAGTACAGAGTGTTCATTACTATTAATGCCCATTTCGTTCGTTACATAAGTCTGTAGCGTGAACGGGGTGGCGGCAGCCGGAGGTTCGGGCTTTCCTTGAGTCTAACGCGAACACCAGAAGCAAGATCACGAATGACCGCGATAGATTGGCCTCGATATGATAGCCCCATAAAGGTTACATACCTCCTTGTATCATTCGGAGGTCTGTGGTCTCTCACACTAATCATTAGCACATACGTACATAGGTATGTACTGCACTAGTCTGCACAGGAGTTGCGAAAGGATGTTGCGCTATTCGTATGCTTCTTTGCGGAGATGGACCGGACTATGGTGGCCGCCGCGGTCATTTCACAGGTAGGTAGCCCCAAGAGGATTGTTTGACAACAAGAGCAAAGGACACCACACACTTCCAGGACACGATGGATCTTCAATTCGAGCGAGCGCCGAGGCCATGTTTAGCAACTTTGCCGTACGCCGCCCAGTCCGCCCGATATGTAATGGCACTTGCCGTTCCGACTTTGCGCTCTTTTGCGACATCCCGCCGCTTTTTAGACTTCCCGTCCAGGATGAACCGGCAGTGTGCGGATTTGTGTTAAAATACAAAGTCCAGCCTGCAGGCTGACACCCATGAATATTGTATCGAATCATCCGGCTTCGCAGGCTTTTTTTGCTCTCTTTCTTTTTGCCTCATTAATCAGGGCAGCTGCTTCCAACTGCAACTCGACAAGTCTGGCATTGTGCCCATTTGGAGAGTGCAACAGTCTCGAATCAGCGACTCAGCTTTACACACCCGGCAGGGGCTATTGTTCCTTCCAAGTGGATAGATTGTCAATCGGCCATTGTTTTTGGTGACATCCATTCGCATTGTCAGGCGGCATTGATGCCGTCACTGTTGATCGGTATCAATGGGAAGGCAATCTATTGAGCCCGGCCTTCACAGAGCTTCTATGCCGCAGACTCGGGCCGCTTATTCGAAGCTGTCGACTGCGAAAACGACAAATACCGATGCATACAAAAACTTCACTTTCAACTTCAGATTTAACATCAAAAATGCCTAGACGCTGCAGCGCTTTCCCGACCTACCCCGACGACAACTCATCATCTCCTGTTCTCA
Source organism: Claviceps sp. LM454 group G7 (assembly GCA_018360575.1). Lineage (NCBI taxonomy): Eukaryota > Fungi > Ascomycota > Sordariomycetes > Hypocreales > Clavicipitaceae > Claviceps > Claviceps sp. LM454 group G7. Next base: position 24,814 of record SRQL01000333.1, read on the forward strand.
TGCAGGGTTACGCCAATCGTCCCCTTCCCCGGCTACCATCTTCGGCCTTTTCAATGCCAGAGACAACGGATTTCATGGAAATTCAAACTCAGATACGAAGGACCAATTTCGGCACTGAGAGGGGAGAATCGTCGGAATTCCACAGCAGCGCGTTGAGCATTAGCTCCATGCTGCCCACGCAGCAGTATCACAACAGCAGTCTCGACACGACTACCTTCCCGAGAGACAGTCTAGGACCAAGAAGCAACTACCGTTCCCCGGCAAGATGCTCGCGAAGATCCTCACATAAGGTTCACCAGCTTATTGGGTTGCAAGTGGATGTCATGGACAATCAGATGATGTCTCTGGATTCTCTGACAACGGTTGGCCCAAAGTCGTATTACACCAGATCTGAGCCGAAGCCGAACGAGCGTATAACTCGAGACTGTGGTCTTGTACCTTTTCTGGGAGCCGACAACGATGCAAACTCCAGTAGGGAAAGCTCTTGGGGCCCAATGTCGCCAGAGTCGGACTCTATTCCAGCACCACTGAATATTCATAAATCACTTGGCGGGGAGAACTGCAACAAGATGGATGGAATGGGTGAAGATTTCCTGCAAATGGGTCTAACAGATGTTGTATTACTGTCAGCGCATGATCAGTTCAGCGATGATGGAGCCGCCGGAGAGTATCACCGCTTCACAGCAGATCTTGCCATCCACGACTCAAGACGCTCGAAAGATTTTATTGGAGACGGAGTCGTACCATCAATAACATCATCCATGAAGAAGCGCTCGTCTTTGAGCCTAGGTTTCTCGGCAGCCACGCTATTTTCTCGGCGTCGTGAGCGATCGCACTCTGTCCAGATCCCTTCGATATCCAAGGGAACGAAACGAGCACATCAAGAACCGTCGCAGCCACACGCAGGATTCATAGCCGGTCCAGCATACAAATCAGCATCAGAATTTCGCTCATTCGAATTTCCAATTGATGTGGCTCCGCCTCGACCTCCACCAGCACCACCATTGATGAGCGCCTGGGACAGCGATTCTGACAATGATGAGATGCCTGTCATATCTAGTTTGAAAGATTGGTTTGCACATAGAAATACTGAAGAGACCAAAGGTCTCAGGCATGTTCCAGCTATGTCCCGCATCAATTCCGATAGCCGACTTCAAGTGTCATGGCTAGGCGATGGTCGAAAGGAGGCACTTGCTCATCGGCAGGAAAGAGAGAAGCAAATCAAAATAGAGAAGGCAGAGAAGCGAAGGGAAGCGATTCAGGGTCAATTGAAAAAGAGCTTTGCCACAATCCCCAACGACTTTGGCTTCTCGTCTTCCAGGTTCACATGACTCTTGCGAATTAGTTCATCGAGAAACTAATCTTCGACTTCTCGTCCCTCTGTTCTATCTTTGTCTTTTACTTTACTATTGATATTCCCACTACTAGTCGTTTCGACTCGTTCCACATCAGAAAGCAGCCTTATGGAGGCATTTTAAGAGGCGACTCCGAACGAATGAGGTCCGAGACTCCGAGGTTATATAGAGGGCCATATTCATCAGCATTCTCTGTATTCTTTGACAGAAACTTGAAAGATACGAAACTCACAATTGTATTCAGAACTTTCTCTGCGTTTGCTACGAGAGCCAAAGAAGTTGAGAGGGTGGTTAATAACCCTCCGCCGTCACCCGTGGCCTAAGGCCGTGTTCTCTTTAATCTGGCTGCTGCCTATAGACATCGCTGTAGACGGAATGGATATACTTTTTTATGGCGTGCAGGCAATTCAACAGTCGACGTTGACTAAGATAGCGCGTAGTTATGGCCCGTGGGTATGCGTATGTTTTCGTGTCTGTCTAATACTGAAGATGAAAGTCGGGCCCAAGAATTCGCAGCGTCATTTGATGCATTGGATCTATTCGTCCCAAGCCTTGAGTCATAAGGAGTGCGCGAGGTTGCGATTGATTGCCTGTCTCATGCCGCAGAACGGCAATCCACTGCATGCTCAGTATGGACGTTAGGTAGGTACTCTAGGACTAGGTGGGTGAGAGAAATCAACACAGCTGTCATGCGCGCAGGTTGCGAGGCGTACGGCGAGCAGCAGCTAGCTCTCTCGCGAGTCGCGACTCTTCCTCCAACGGGTTAATAAAAGTGCCAATGAATCAGGACACCACACTAAGGAGGTTGCCGGAGTTCTACTAGGTTTCACATTGCGCTCAAGTGCTCGATGTAGCGAGAGAGTCTGTCAATTCAATTGCCTCATTCGATTTCCATGCACAGAGGTATCTGATCTCGTGGTGGTCCAGCAACTCAATGTTACAGTCTGTGGTACCTATTTTTGTGGAGAGGGCCGAGGCCGTACCAGGTAGGTAGGTTACCTAGAGGTACCTTAGTACATACCTATGTACCTGCGAGGTGGGGTTGTCATCAGCGGAACCATCCTGTACCTGTTAGCCTGTGACACAGTGACACTTCCCTCTCAGCCAACTCCATTACACACGAGAGTCAGGACTCAGGACCATCATGCTTCCACTTTCCTCTGCCGTGCCAACAAGGGCGACAACGTCATCGCCTCAACCTCGTCTGAGCCTCGAGCAGTTAGAGCCCAGCAGCCCAACGACAACAGCAGCAATCAGCAACTCCAGCCAAATACCGTCGTGCCTCCGAGATCAGCAATCGGCAGATGCTTTGAGTGACGTCGGCGGTCTTCCGGAAGAGTTTATATGTGCCTCGGCTGAGTGGCCTGCGCCACAGCCCGAGGTCGGCGTGGACCAGAACACCTACGGCACTCAGCACCACATCGACAGCAACAAGCAAGAGCAAGAGCAAGAGCAAGGTGTCTTCACAGAGCTTCTCGACCTACTTACCGAGGAACCTTATCAAGAGTCCCTCTACTATGATGCTTCTACCATGGCGGGGCTCAATTCGTTCTCATTAGTACGTCCTTCTGACCCCCTTCGCACCCGATGCCAACCCTGTCAAGCGCAATACGCTCTCACTAATTCTCTCTGCACAGGCCGCTATCAAACGACTTCGTGGCTACAGGCCTCCCCCTTTTCCGCTATGGGACACACTACCTGCGCGGAAGCGTGCTGCCGTCCTGGTTCTCTTATACGCAGATCGCTGGGGTGATCTACGCGTCGTGATCACCATGCGGGCTGCGTCGCTGCGGAGCTTCTCTGGACATGCGGCGCTGCCGGGGGGCAAGGCTGACAGCAAGGATGAAACTCCGTGTAGGTTGAGTTCTCTTCATCTCTGTTCTTGAGCCCGGCAATCTCCAAAGATATCTACTTCGAGAGGATCGAATTGTTCTAGTTGTCAAATTACCCGGAAAACAATGACAACGAACAGGAAAAGATTTGGAATTTGCCAAAGCTAGAATTGGCCGTATCAGAATTCATCTAATCCAAAGGACGCATTCTAGATCAAATTGCGCGCAGGGAGGCGTTTGAGGAAATTGGTCTTCCAATGGACGACATGCTCCTCCCTAAACCCTTTCGAATAGAACCATTGTGTTTCTTGCCTCCGTCGCTGGCAAGGACTCATCTTGTGGTCATACCATGCGTAGCCTTCCTACATGCCGACAAGCCAGACGACAATCTGCCGGCCCCATTGGTAGATGAGTCACTGATACCTCGGCTGGACGCACGGGAAGTTGCTGCAGTGTTCAGTGCCCCATTTTACAACTTTCTCAAGGCAGGCGACTTGCCACCCCGACCGGGCCAGGAACTGCCTCCTGGACCGTGGTACGAAGGCGCCTGGATGTCGTGGAAGGACATGCCATGGCGAGTGCATAATTTCCATGTGCCCGTGAACAACCAGCGAGTGGCGAAGCCCCGAAAAGCAAGCGCCGAAGGAAATTTGGGCGAGACCTTACAAGAGGTGGAGCAGGAGCAGGAGCAGGAGGGCCGATTCAAAGTCTGGGGCATGACGGGCCGCTTGTTGGTGGACGCGGCGCGCATCGCATACGGCGAGGAGCCTGAACTTGAGCATAATGAGTCGTATGGTGATTACGACATCATCTTGAGGGCCGAGGACGAGGGAGTGTTCCAAGAAGAGGGGGATGCTAAGAAGCCTGCTAGTAACGAGCCGTCCAAAATGTGACAGCATGTTTTGGCGACGCAATTAGAGTGTGGTAACAATGCATCTACATGTATTATGTTCACGGACCGTAATAGTATATCAAGTCTAGCGTAGACAAATCTTTTGGTGCATGTGATAGGGTGATGGTGCAACGCCCCCCCATAGCAATTAATGGCAAGCATTCTCCTTGGTAGAAGAAGTGCTGTGACCAAAAGAAAGATAGCCCAGAAACGCTCCCAGCGAAACCGCAATCATTACCCAGCCATTGTACGTCATGAAAACCAGCCTACCGCAAGTTTTGGTCAGTACGCTCATGATGAGGTTTCATAGACCAAAAAAGCAACGTCGACAAGAGAGATTAGCTTACATCAGCATGAAGGCGTAGAAGTTTTGCACTCCGTAAAGAACAGCCTTGAGCACATGTCCCTGTTTACTTGCATTCTCCTGGCTTTGTCCTGGCGCGAGGAACGGCGTCGTCTCAGTAAGATCTTGACCGTCTCAATGGGGTGATCGAACAAATAGAAATAACAGAGGGAGAAACTTAGCATTGGCGCAGATCCCATGGAAGAGAAGGGAAATGAGACGCAATGGAAAAGAAAAGGGGAGGGGAGATGTTGAATGTTGGGGCCAAGATGAGGGCATTTGAATGATGGAGAAAGACAAGAGGGTGTGGGTAAATATTGCGGGTTGTAGCTCACGAGGCATAGCCAAGATGCGACGGTTGACTGCGTTTTCATATTTGCGCGAGAGGGCTCGAAGCGCCTCATAGCCCATGGCTAAGAGGACGACGGCGATGAGAGAGGCAATGAGGCCGGGTGTAGAGCGGACATGCCATTGGCGGAAGACGATGCAGAGGTTCTTAGTGTCCCATGTGAAAAGCATCTACGGGTAGTGGCCAGTTTAGCAGCGAGAAACTCAACAAGGAACGCAATCGTGAAGCTATGGCATGTGTATGATGGGGCGATTCGCGTACGCTCATGCTGCACATGTCATCCATGCCGCCGTGACCGCCATGGCCGTGGTCCATGTTGCCATGTTTCGTGGCGGCATTGTCATGGTCGGCGTGGTCCATGGTAAAACGCGTATTTTAAGACGCGAGGAGGACTAGAGGTCTAAAGAGATAGAGGGGGAGGGCGACAAGAAGCAAAAGATGGAAATATGAAAGAAGAGACGAGGTTCGTAAGATCAGGGGGCACTGAGAGTGTAGGCGGACATGCGGCAATGAGATCCGAGGAAATGATCGAATCATGAGCGATTTTTAGCAGGTTACATTATAAGTTAGGTAGCTTTGTTCCGAATGATCATTGATTTGAGTGGCGGGTTGCACTGCTGGGGAGTTCAGGCAGGTACGTACATAGCACAGCGCGTCGATTGGTGCTGTACAGTAGGTACACTACATACCTTCGCGTGCGACCCCCCTTCTGTACAAGGGCTTCCCTAAGCTTCTACGCGTCCCCACAAGCTTGTGCGTGGTCCCCAAGCTCTGCATCA
>SRQL01000334.1:0-30057 GCA_018360575.1 Claviceps sp. LM454 group G7
GGCATTCTTGTCCTTTCTCTTTCTTTCTTCCTTAGTTTTATTGATAACCATTTCCTCTCGCGCATACATCCACTATCCGTGACGAACCCTTACAGGTTCAACACTAAACACAATGGTTGCACTTAACCCATCTTTCCACGGAGTTCACGAGAAAGTCCTGGGCGACTTAGACGTTGTGCGTCTAATAGCAGATATGACTACTCATGGTGCAACTTTCACAATAGGAGCATTACCATGACCAAACTGACAACAGAATGTGAGAGGCCCAGCGCCCTACAAAAGCGAACTTTATGTGAGACCATGTGGCGTCGCAAGTGTTTCTACGACGAACGTTGGTGGAAAAATAATGACAGATCTTTTAAGTCCAGGGCGGGAGACTTCAAGGCAATAACTCGACTAGTTATGTCCGAGAGATGGCTGAAAAGGTCTCGCGGCTATACCTGTGAGTCGTGGCAGTCCGAAGAAGTCAATCCGTGTGTCGGATGTCCCACGAATTTAGGATAGGGATACCGGGGTGATAGGTGTCAAATTACGAATTGCGAGCGCCATGACCAATGTGTCATGATACTGCAGGGACACGAGACGTAGTTCTAGAATAGCCAGTATTGGTATTGGTCTGCTTATTCTCTATATGCAATGTACCATCATTCAGCCTCACAACTATTTCCGTAGGGAACCAAGCCGCCCCTTGCACGCTGACCACGACCGCCGTGTTTCCTTTGAACCAAATTCTCCCCGACAGACGGGTTATCTTCATGACTGCCACTTGCGGAACGTCTCCATGACAGTAGTGAAAACAACCAGCAGAATACCACCTCCGGGTCCGAGACGCAGAACCTACACATGCGTGTTAGTGCTCCGCGATGACGCTTGGCTTTTGGGGCTGGGGGTGAAAAGAGGAATTGTCTCACCTTAGGAAGGAATCCCTTATACAAAGCACTGGGTCCCTCCTCCTTGAAAACAGTGTACACCGCTGGCCAGGCCCAGTTGTACTTGGGAACCAGCCCAGGGACCTTGGGCGTGTTTTGGATACGGCTCTTGACGACGTCCATGGGAGTGTTGAGAATCGTACCGATAGTACCACCGACAGAGCCGGAAATCAAGTCATTCGTCATCTGGCCCTGCTTGGTGCTCGCCTTGGGGAGCAGCTGGCGAACCTGAAAGATGCAGCCAAAGTAACCGGCGTTCCATAGGATATGTCGCCACAAGGTGCTTTCCAACCCTTGGTACATGGTCAAGATACCCTCGTTCTTGACCGTCTTGACAACGCAGTCTACCATGCCATTGTACTTTCCAGCTGAGGCTTTGTCCTGAAGCCGAATCTTGACGAGCTCGAAGGGCACAACGACGAAGGACTCGGTAGCACCGGCAGTGGCACCGGTCAGGACCGACAAGGACTGGTTCATCTGGTTCACGCCGAAAGCCCTGCGGTAGAACTTGCCCCATTCGTCATTGGCAGCGAATTTGGTGGCGCGCTTGGGCGCTTCCATGAGAATTGGGGCAGAAATTCCTCGGTAGAGACGCGAAAAACTGATAAGAGTCTTGTCAGACCCTTTTTGTCAAGGTATACCACAGAAAAAAGAAACCCCAAGAAAAAGAAAAGACAAAAGAACACCGGGGGTCTGCTTCATGATGCGCGCCTCACCCTTCGTGCTTGATGATCTTGCGGAAGCAGTCCAGCATGCCATTGTAGGCCTCAGCTCCAGTGGCGGTACCAGTTTGCAATTGACTGTTGAGAAAGAAAGAAAGACAAATTAGTGTTTCGACGATCACGATGCTGCCGGGGAGAACACAAATGGGGGTTCGCACACGCGAGTCTTGACAACATCCAACGGGTACCTAGTAGGACATGGGTTAGCAGACGATCTACGGTGGTCATCATGTGGCACGCGCAAGCTCAGCACAAGGTCATGTGCGGCTGAAACAGAGACTTACATGACCAAAATCTGGGACCCGGGGAATTTTTCATTAGTACGATGTCAATCCCTCCGATCAACAAAATGGTATGAGCCGTCATACCTCGGACACACCAGCAATGGCGCCTGCGACGCGCACGAGTTAGCAAGCTTTCCGAAAAGGCAGAAACCCTTGGTCCTGGCATATCATCCCCCAATCTACTTCCTTCTCCTGAAAAAGCTCGTGAGGGTGACACAACGACGTACCGGCGGCGAATTGGTAAACAAAAGGAAGAGGCTTTTCTTGCGACGACATGGCGGGCAACTTGGACGCGCTTCAGCGGCGTCTCTGGCAGTGCAATCTAGGGCGGCACAGCGGTTCTGGGAGGAGAGGCAACTAGACGACTCGACGCGCCACAGTGAAGATCGAAGAAGCTGCAGGAGGAAGTAGGAGCAACAGGAACAGACAGCAGCAGAACGGCGGTGCGGGAGCGAAGTCGGTGATGGCGCAGCCCCCAAGACAGGTTGACGAAATTCCGAGTGGAGAGCGCATGCAGCTCAATGGCCGCGGCTACAAGCGGCGGCTGTAAGCGAGCCGCGTCGACTTGCGCGCGCGGCATCACGTCCAGGCTCTGCTAATACATATTGTAATACATACATAGATAGCTATTACGAACGCAAGGTGACGCGATATGGATGCTTTACGGGAGAGGCCTAGCGAACCAGCGGCGCACGCATTGTAGCACGCAGCTATCGTCTATGCGCATTGCGCAGTGGTGTTTTCTGGTTGCAATAGGTATGTACCTACAGTTGTCAGTACGGAGTATATGCGCCCTGAAGGGAAACCAAACGGTACCAACAACACGGCCGCAGCCCTATTTGCCCTATCGCCCAGCACAAGGTGAAGGCTCGACGTCGATTGGCTGCGCAAAGGAAGACCCCGCGACGTGGCCTCGTCGAGATCCGGCCGCACGTGCATGCAGTTGCAGCTGGTTTATCGTTGCCGCGGGTCCCCACCTAATCCCGCATGCGTCAGCAATGAGCAGTACCTAATAAGCAGTGAGCAAGTTCGTGGCTGTTACGGCGCAGGCAAGCAACGATGACTGTTGCGAATCCGATGCATGTGTGAGCGGGCTTGAATACATACATATATCCTCTTTCTTGCGCTTCAATGTGATGAAGCTTGTAGCATAGTACGGCTGCCTCACTTCATATTCGTCTCGGCGATACATAATCATCGGTGCGCCTTGCTGTCCATGTTCCCGGTCTCGTTCCAACTTCCGAGACCCCCACTAGGCGCTGACGCCTACATGATCCATCCATACGTACAGGCGCAAAGGTACGCGGTGGCAAACCTTTCTTCTTCATCACCCAGCCGTCCGGCGCCTTCAACTACACCTTTAAAGAAGCCGTGATCCAAAGAGACTCACAGCGAGGTGTTGTTCAAAGCGCCTGGGAATCCAGCTCAGCCTCGAGCCCTCGCATCGCAACCGCCCATGAGTCATCTTCTGTGGAAGTATTACTGGGAAAATGATGTCGACAGATTTCGACGTCTGCTGGCGCCCGCTGGATCCAGCTCTCACCCTGCCGCCTCATTCCCATCCACAGGAGCTACAGGAGGAGCATTTACGAGCGGTAGTCCAGGCAGCATAGCCTCATCGCCGCGCACGACACCGAGACCTCGCAAGGCCTTGGCGCATACACCGGGCACCGGCAGATTCAAGGAAGGGGGAGCTGGCCTTAGTCGAAACGAAATAAACAGTCGAGATCATGCTGGTCTCACCGTTCTGCTTCGTGCTGCCTCATCAACCCATCCGAACGCCCGAGCCTTTGTGCAGGCCCTTCTCGATCATCCGCTTCTTGATCTCTACGCTCAAGACCCAGAGAGTGGCTGGAATGCGCTTCACCGATCGCTATACACTGGGAATGTCTCTATTGCTCGGCTCCTCTTGGCCAAAGAGCGCATTCATCTCACAACAAATACCAACCAGGCCGTCGTGTGGAAGGTTGGCCAGCTTATCAAGACCAAGGATAACGAGGGAAACAGCCCCTTCGATGTCTACAATTCTACCATCGCGACTGCGGCGATCTATCACGAGCCCCAGCCCTGCGCATTAAAAGACATCAATCCTGCCATCCACGACATGATACCCGGCGAAGATGACAGCGAAATCGACGACGACATTATTGAAATGTATAGAGCCTTTGCATCCCTGATCTTGATCTAAAAACTTGACATATTCTTTGTACAGGTAGCTGACTCTGGCCATTGTATAGTACTGAAGATCTCGCTCATAACAGCAGACAATCTGTCATGGGTGATGAGTTCTTCATGTTTGGAAGCAATAAGAACCTCTCACTCGGGGTCGGTGACGAAGATGACCGCCAGTATCCGGAGCGAGTGGCTCTTCAGCGGCCTGATGCCCTGCTACATCGGTTTCACAACATGTATCTTGATGAGAAAGACGTAGATGCGGCCTCCTCGGCGCTGAAGGATGTTCCTACCCTGATCCGACACCCGCCGCTGGCCATCTCGGATATTGTCATGTCAAAGCTACACACTGCGGTTGTCACGCATGATCCAGTGTCCAACTTATATATTTGTGGCGTCGGCCGTGGAGGAAGGCTTGGCATGGGCGACGAGAATACGCAGTTCAGATTTGTACCCGTCGAGGGACCATTCGCCGATCGCAAGGTTATCAACGCTGCACTAGGACAAAATCATTCCATGGCCATAACGGATAATGGAGAGCTCTGGACGTGGGGTCTGAACTCGGATTCTCAACTTGGTTACGTCCTGCCACCGATGATGCGATCTGACCAAGAGCCTATGAGTTTGACGCCGCGCCAAGTGTTTGGCCCCTTGAAGAAAGAAGTCGTACGAGGTATTGCCGCATCAGCCGTGCATTCAGTTGCCCACACAGGAATTGCTTTGTATTGCTGGGGACGCAATCTGGGCCAACTTGCCCTCATGGATGCTGATTCGAGGTCTCTGGAGTTCCAGACCACACCACGCAAAGTGGCTGCCTCATTGCTGTCAGCGCCAATTACAATGGTCTCAGCTATTGACAAAGCCACCACTTGCTTGCTCGCCAATAACACCGTCTGGGTGTTTACCAACTACGGGTACAATCTGGTCAAATTTCCTTATCCGGACGTCTTCAGTAATTCGGTGATCGGGGCCAACGCCCTCAATCATGTACGCTTTGACTCGAGACGCCGAATCATTCGATACATTGCCTCCGGGGACGAGACAATTGCTGCTATCACGTCTTCTGGCGATCTCTTCACTATGCAACTGAACACCAAAGTCGACGCGAATCAAGTCGCTGGCTCTACCACAAATCCTGTCAAAATTAAGGGTGCTGTGACACAACCACAGTGCATCTGGGACTCCCGAAAGGACGGCGTTGCTTCTGTCAGCGTTGGCGAACACGGTTCAGTCATCATTTGCACTGAGTCAGGCGCCGTGTGGAGGCGAGTAAAGCGTCCCAAGGGCAAAATTGCCATTCTTCCAAACTCTATCGACGCAAAGAAGAAGGACTTCAAGTTCGAGCGTGTTCCGTATATCACGAACTGCATTTCCGTCCGCAGCTCCACCTTTGGCGCTTTTTCTGCCATACGGCAAAACAGCAGAGTCATGTCTTGTGACATTGCTGTTGCGAATCAATCTATATGGGATGATGTCGGTGCTCTACTGTGTCTGAACAAGTTCCAGGCTTCTTCGACGGAGTCTGCAGAGGAGAGAAATGCCAGGAACGAAAGGTATCCTGTTGGGGCGGGAACTTTACTGCATGAAATTATTCGTTCACTGGACATTGAACATGACATGTTACAGTGGATCGCCACAAACTCTTTCCAATGTCGAGACTTAAATATGGAGCTCCGGGCATCATCGAGTCCTGACTTAAGAATTCCTGTTCATAGCTGGGTACTCTCGGGACGAAGTCCCTTGCTTCGAGCAGCCTTGTCAGAGTACTCGGTCAACGCAAGCATGAATGCATACTCTGACATCTTTCTGATCGAGCAATCCAGCACAAAAACGATTCTCACTTTCATCGGAGTGGACGTGTATACACTATTAAACTTGGTTGTGTACGTCTACTTGGATGCGATCATTCCTGTTTGGAGATGCACCAGAGAAAGGCCATCACTGGCCCATCGGTTCCGTCAAGTAAGAACGGATCTCATGAAGTTGGGAACGAGACTACAAATGCCGAAGCTGGAAGCTGCTGCCCGACTGCAAGAAGGATTGGAGCTGTCTCTGGATGCCAACTTCCGAGATGCCATTGCAGACCCAGTATTTTTCCACGACGCTGACATGATCATTGAGCTGGACGGCGACGAAGTCCACGCTCATAGTGATCTCATTTGCCAGCGGTGCCCCTTTTTCAAAGGCATGTTCCGCGGACGTTCCGAAGGTCGATGGCTAACTGGTCGCCGCAATCCTGTGCTCGGAGAAGACCTTGTTCGCGTCGACTTGAAACATATTAATCCCGAAATCTTTGATTACGTCATGAGGTATCTCTATGGTGATGTCGGCGTTGAGCTGTTCAATGACGTCTGCCTGGAAACCCTAGACGAATTCTCCGAGCTGGTGCTTGATGTCATGGGTGTAGCAAACGAGCTCATGTTGGATCGGTTGTCTCAGATATGTCAGTGCTTGCTGGGCAAATTTGTCAACACGCGCAATATTGCCAATCTTCTCAACGAAATCAGTCCTTGTTCAGTGACCGAATTCAAAGATACCGGACTAGAATATATTTGTCTGCAGCTGGAATCCATGCTCGAGAATCACCTCTTGGACGGCCTTGACCAAGATTTGTTGCTTGAGCTGGATGAAGTAGTGCGAAGTAATCAGCTCGCCCAGTTCCCGTATGTGCGCAGTGGTCGGGCAGATTCTCTACTGCATGACCAGTACCCTGACCTGGCCCTCGATATCGAGGAAGAACGACGACGGCGCGTCAAGGCAATGGCGTTCAAGTTGGCACAGAAAGACGAGGAAAGGAAGCTGTCATCGTCGTACAAAGCGCGAGTGGGCAGTCTGGACGACGCGTCCGCACCACAACCCCGCACGCAAGACAGATCTCGTCGCAAATCATCAAAGATTGAACGCAGCGAGTCCTTGAGCCCGAATTTGCGTGCCGTGGCGTCTCATACAGACCTGATGTTCAACATGGACGACGAAGATGGACCAAATCCCATCACTTCCATGTCACCGGCTATGGCAGCAACCGCAACGGACGGCCAGGTCGAGATAGACTTGGACAATATGCCTCGATTACCCGCTGCTTGGCGCAATGCCCAAACAAATGCAGGCTCACCTCTCGGCAGATCTCCAGGTCTGGATGCTATGTCGCCATCGCAGCAGCTGTCCGGACCAAGTTTCACGCTACCGTCAAGAGGCATAGATGGCCAACCAACGTCACCACCAGCAAGACCAACAAATGCACCGTGGGCGTCGCCGATACTTCCATCATCCAAGCTCGATCTGAAGAACATCATGCAAGAAGCAACTTCCAAGTCGAACCTCACTGCAGCCATGACATCACAGGCGGAAAAGGCAGCTGGAGCGAACAGAACCCAAGCCAGAATATCTCAAAAGGAACGCAAAAAGCAACAATTACTCCAGGCCCAAGCCGAGGCCGCTGCGGAAAAAAACAAGGCCAAAGAAGCGATAGCTTGGGAAACAGTCAAGTCAGCCGCTCGGCCACCCCCCTGGAAAGCAGCGAGTCCAGCTCCCAAAACGTCCCTGAGAGATGCCATGCAGTCAGAGACAGTACAATCGCGAGGAGGAAGCGCATCAACTTCGGCTCCCACAAAATCGTTTCTCACGGTAGACGGCACCGGCACTCCCTCAGTAATTAATCGCAGAGTGGCCTCCCCCGACACGCGATTCTCAGGCCAAAGCAAACCGAGCAACGCGGCGGCACCGGCAGCACCGTCGATACCTGAAGCCGGTCCGTCTAAACCCCAGGAGCCGAAGCCGCTGGTGCCGCACTCTAAGTCGTACATGAAGCCGGCGCCCAAGGCCGAAGCCATGCTTGGATATAGCATGGCCGACATTATTGGGCAACAGCAATTGGAGCAACAGCGTGTGAAGGAGGCCGTTGCGAAACGATCGCTGCAGGAGATCCAAGAGGAACAAGCTTTTCAGGAGTGGTGGGATCAGGAGAGTCGTCGGGCGCAAGAGGAGGAGGCGAGGAAGCAGGCCAGAGTAGTTGGTAGAGAGAGGGGGCAAAACGGTAGCAGTCGTGGCAGCGGGGGCCATAGGCGAGGAGGCGGAGGAGGAGGAGGAGGCGGAAGAGGATCAGGATCAGGAACAGGAACAGGAGGTGGTAGAAAAGATCGCGGAGGAGGCAAATCGAAGACCGGGTCAGGTGAGGCGACTAAGCCAGCAGTTGGAAATGCGGCGACTTCTTCTAGGGGCGGGGGACGAGGGGGTAGAGGACGAGGCGGCGGGAGTATCTCTCATTCTTCATAGCGATATATATGTATGTAGGCGAGTGGCGCGCTGGAAACGGAACGGAGAGGGAAATGGACTAGACATGATATACATAAAGCGCATGATGCCTGCTAATACAACTTTTCTATCTCCAGGATGTCTTTAACTGCTGTACTGACTACACCGGGTGCCTGCCTGCCCGCCTGGGTCCCCGGGGAGGGGACCCAAATTCTCCAAAAAGACTTATCGAAGACGCCTATGTTTCCTGGGATGGAGCCGGCATTTGTCCCAAAAGGCTGCCTAAAAGACCCCCCCCCAGCACGGTACAAGAATATGCGGTTATACCATACCAAGCGACCAGCATTCCACCTTGTGTACCAATGCCGACAAGGGTGTGACGGGTCATGGATGTTTGTACTTTGTGCTGTACATAGGGTACTGATGAAGGTATCTACGTTTAGACGCGCAGGTATGTAGCACGAAGGAGGCTCTGGCGGGCCGTGTTTAGACAAGAGGTCGGGATGGTACACCGTACGATGGATGGATGTATGGTGTAGCAGACAGAGGCGGGAGTGGGATGTGGCCCGTGGGTGAGAAGGGGTGGCGGGTGGCCTTTGGACTCTGGAGGTTTGCTTGATGAGCGGGTTTTGGATTACTGAGCGGGTTTTGGATTACATACGCGTTTGTGAGGAGGATCTTGGGGATGTTTTCTTAGGAGGCCTATTGGGGAGTTTATTCGGAAGGCGTGACTGTTTGTAATGGAGTGGGGGAGTACTATGCGTGTAGAAACAGGTATAAATTTTACATTTCAATACATTTCAATACATTTCATACATTTCATACATTTCATACATTTCATACATTTCATACATTTCATACATTTCATACATTTCATACATTTCATACATTTCATACATTTCTGACGTTTGCAAGTGGGCAGTCTGGACGACGCGTCCGCATCACAACCACACACGCAAAACAGATCTCGTCGCAAATCATCAAAGACTGAACGCGGCGAGTCCTTGAGCCCGAACTTGCGTACCGTGGCGTCTCATTATACAGACCAAACCCCATCACTTCCATGTCACCGGCTATGGCAGCAACCGCAACGGACGGCCACATACAGGTACAATCGGGCGTTTCTGACATGCCATACAGAACAGACATATAGATTGGATTGTGCATGATATATGATTACGTCCATCTTCATGCGTAGGTACCTGCATAAGGCTACCTAACAATCGCAGAAGCGAACTTGCCATGGCATTCGGCTCCAAGTAAGACCTTTGTCACCCCCGTCGACTTGCGCGGATGGTTGCAGAGGGTGCCCTCATCCTGACATCGGCTGCCACGGGTAGGCTGTGGATGCTCAAATGACAAGTCCGGAATGGAGAGTGTGTAATCAATGTACGACGACGCTTTGCATTAGTATAGCGTTCCAGAGCAAGACATGGGGGGAAACGGAGAAGGGGGGGAACGAAAGAGGATAAGAAATGGGCGGAGAGAGCAGCCAGGGCCCAACCTTGGTAGATACCTATGCCACGGAGTAGATATCGTTTGACATGACGCTTTTGGTGTGCTGGTTTGCGTGCTGGTGGCTGCTGTTCTCCAGCGATGACGAAAAGCGGCGAGGAGCTGGCATCAGCACTTTTCCGAGACGAAGACCGGGCGCAAATCGGTGGCTTGTAAGTATGTATGTACATACTAAGTTGTCGTTGTTGTTATCAGCGCTTCGGCACAGGGGACACAGGGCTCGTTTGACGATTGTCCGGCAGTGACAGTCTCTAGCGGGGTGCCACAGTGGACGTACCGGTGTGTGTACGGTGAGACGACGGTGAGCCTGCAGCGGGTGGTGCGCTGTGGGCGTTTCCGTTGCCGTGGGGCCCGCGCTGATAACCCTGATAAGCGGTGGCCCAGAGGCCGATAACCAGATTTCACCCCGGCCGCCAGACTGCAGCAGACTGCGCACTGTGCACCCACATCTTCCCGCTCAGCCAACCAGAAGCAGCCAAGCCGAGCCGGATTCCCGACTGGGCATTGGACCGAATCGAGGATCCGCAGCGATCCGCCGGCCACTCAAGTGGCAGTGACCAACTGACTGGATGGAATCCCTGCTCGAGCGGTCACCACCCCGGCTCGTGTTCAACTCGTCGTGTGGGGTGCGGATTGCAGTCACGGACGACTCATCCGGCCTTCGAGTGCTCGGTCTGCATCTCTTCCTCTTCGTCTTCGACATCTGCTTGCTCGCTCGCTTGCGTGCTTGCGTGCTGCTTGCTGCGTGCCTTCTGCGTGTATTTCAACCCATCCAGTGAGTTTCTCACTTTGTGTCTCATTTCTACTTGTCTTCCTTGTTCACCACCTCGTTCAATAAACGCAGCGATATAGTACTGACCTACGTATGTCCTCGACAGCTATCAAGCTCTCTCCTCTGCGCCCGCCTTCCTACAGTCGTTGACGATGGAAGAGCGACCGTCTTTCCATCCGGAACCCTCCACCAGTACATAGATCATCTCCTCCCTGCCATTCTGCCAAATCCGACCAGCTGGGACAACACTCCCCGTCTGAGCACCGAGCAGAGCTTCATTATGCATCAACAGCCAAGACCGGCGCCTCGGCGACCTGCTTCACCAGCGTCATCACCACAAATAAACCAAGCCAGATATGCCAATCCGAGAGATGTTGTAACGACTTCTCCCCATCGCGCTGGTTCCAATCACTCGGGGCGAGAATCTATGCCGTCTCCAACAGGAAGCAGTCCTTCCGTCTCCAGCTTGGGCTTGCCGGCAGACTCGGTCAAAAAGCTGGATCAGATAGTTCAGGTATGAATATTTCCATTCCTTGTACCAGGTACAAGGCAGATAATCTGACATTTTTGGGTTTCGAATTATATAGAATTTCTTCGGCAAAGCCGCAGTTCTCATTATTGAGTCCCGGGTGAAAGTGAAGCCCGCACGCACCGCACGCGGTCAGCCAAAAACGAATAAATGGGTGCGTTTTTATGAGTATTGTGTCATAAAAAGGACCTCCACACAAAATGAGCTGTGCTTCGAGGACTAACGAACCATGGCACCAATAGTTTCAATTAGAAACCAACGAATTAGACAACTTCCGAGACGACTTGAAGATATGGAAGACGTGCGGAAGCTTGGAAAACCGTCCGCCACCCTTAATTATCGACATCTATCTCGACACCTCGGGTCTGAAAGAAAGCCAAAGTCTCGTCATCCTCGACGACGATGGCAAGCGCTGGGACGTAATGGAGCAACTCAACTCGTCAGACTCTTCTTCGAGCGGCAGCTATCATGCTCCACCCTCATCGAGAAATGCCGAGGTTTTGCTGGAGCAGTGGCGTATAGACCTGAAAACAGCCGGAGGTCCGCCAACTGGTGATTTTGGTCCCATCTTGCCAGCCATTTACAAGAAAGCCATTGTCTTTTTCCGATCTCTCTTCATCATTACCAAACTGTTACCAACATGGAAATTTGCCAGTCAGAGCCCGGCCAAGCAGTCACACCCTGCCTTAGTTCCCAAATGTCGTATTCGTCTCGAGGAGCCTGGGCGAATGGACCCTGATCTTCTGAAGCACCCGATTGACGGCCGTAGAGAACCGGTAACAGAGTATGTTTTTGGTGACCTGGAAGTTCCAGTGGGGTGTCTGAGTACTACTGTGACGTATCGCAACGATTGCAGCTTCCGAATTGACGATGCCGAATCCTTACTCAGCTCCCGCTTTATGGGAGTCGACGAAAACTTCTTCAGGCCTTCTGTCCCGCAAGAAACGGGCCGTAACGAGGCTCAAGTTGCCGAGACCGGCTCGCTACGTGATCATCGTCGTGGAAATTGCTTGGGCGACCCGCATCAGACCTATGGCAGTATGTCGACATACCATGGCGACGGACCGCTGGGAACAAGCCCTTTGTCGATGCTAAGAGCTGTCAAATGCCCCGGCTCTGACACAAATTCTCCGCTGTCCACTCCGGGTAGCCTTGGTATTGCTTCCAGTTCCTTGCCCATCACCGGCCGCGACTCGGCACCACGGGCCATCACCGGCCGCCCAGAGAGTGCTAGCAGGCGGACCTCCATCTCTTTCCAGCCATTCAAGTCTGGCTCTCTTTCGGGGTCGCCTGTGCCGCGACAAATGGAGACTGGGTCTCCGGTCTCCACATCCTCGCAGAGTCGACCGGGCGTTTTGACAGGGTCGCAACCTCGTCATAAGAGCTCATTGACGGCCGGAATGCCAGCTTCGCTTCGAGGCGGACCCCCTTCGGTTCCTTCCGACGCTCCGATAGTTGGCTCGCCTCGACCTGCGACGACTGCACGCTACAGCAGTAGCTTTCCCCATAGACGACGGCGGCTATCCGTTGGACGAGCTGGAGACGAAGAACAAAGCAGCAGCGGTCGACAAAGCTTGGCTTCGTCGGTGGCACAGCCAGGATCCGGCTTGCTTGCCGAGGGTGGTGCCACGAGCTCGGGCTCTCTTCATATGGAAGAAGATGACATTTCGGACTTTCTCAAAGCTCTAGACAGTCACAAGACTTTGAAGAGCTTCGAGCCCACAAACCGCGGCGGCGATATAGCCGCGAACCGGACAGTTGCTCAGCTATCCAAGTTCCATCTCATGAGAGACTCCAACAACGCCCTCACCGAATCCATGACCTCGTCGATGCAGATGCAACGGTCGTCGAGCTCGTCCAGCAGGTACTTGACAAGCGTCCCTGGCATGGTAGCTCCAGCCTCGCTGTCCGCCTCTTCTTCGCCCGGCGGCAAAGCAGTGTCACCACATACGCCACACACGCCTGCGATTCCGTCCCGTCTCAGCGAAAACTCAATCGTTGATTACACTGCTACGGAAAGGATAAGGTCCAGAGGAGAACGTCGACAGACTTCTACGGTGCCAGAAGTAAGCAGAGAAAATACCGTGACGCAGGAGGGCACGAGCGCGATCGATATTCCCCTGTCGCCGCGCAAAGGATCCTACCAAAGACGATCGAGCTCAGCTGCTCAGCAGAGCCGTACAATCATTGATGACGAGGATGCGGATCTGGCATTTGCCGTGCACAGGAGCATTAGCCTCGGGACAAATAAGGCAGACGCTCCTACCATGAGCCTCCTCCTAGGTCGCCACCTGCACCTAGACGATGAGGTGAGCGGACGCGAGGGCGCCACGACGCGAAGAATGAAGGACGCCGCAGACCTGCAACCATCTGGTGCATCTGTTATGCGGCGCGGCTCTAGCGAGGAGAACCTTCCCGAGGGTCTGATTCCATCGGCAGTCCGATCAGGGTCCGCCTTTCAGCGACGACGATATACAGGCATGGGGGCTTCCTCGAGAGCGACGCCCCCTCCATCATCACGTGGTAGCTTCACTGGGTCCGCCAGCCGATTAAGTCGGGGCGACGACGATTCCATTGGAGAAGAACCCCTGGTGTTCGACCTGTCTGAAATGGACGCACAAGGCAGGCCAAGCCTTGAAGATGATCGCGGTGGACGCAATCGCAGCGCAGAACGGAGCACCTTTGAGCCGAGAGGAATCACTCGAAGAGGGTGGTGAATGTGGATTTGCCTCTTTTATTTCTTCTTTCTTTGCCCTCCCGTACCGGGAAGATGTGGAACAGCGTACGAATAACTACCTATGACGAATTGGTGCATATAGCAAAGGCATTTTACATGGTATACGACATGACCCAAGCAGGCGCCACAAGGTTGTGTTTGCATTTTTCTTGTTTTTTTTCTTTTATATATACACTGCTTGGGTAAATTCTGGATACTCTCATTACTGACTGATTGGATGCATGCGCGTTCTTGGCGTTTAAGGTTGACCTAGCACAAGGGTGCAAATGGGTACGACTATAATTTGGTGTTTGTTTTGCTTTTACAGTTGGGTCAGGCAAGATTCTAGCATGAGGGTCGGCACATAATCGGCAGTGATAGATGGGATTGTTTTTGTTCTTGTCTTCTGTCTTTTATTCAGGGTAGGATTTTGTTATTTTACGGGAGGAGGAAGATTGCTTGCACATGCGCGTGTTCCAGGTAACGACGGAGAAGGGTAGAGTTGCGGAGAAAGGACTTCCGGGGGACATTGTTGGTAGATCCAGTCTGCAGAAGTACATGTGTTGGATCAGGACAAAGCCTTGGATCAGGGGCAAAGGCGGATGAACAAATTGCATGATGTTTGTGACCATGGCAGGGCAGCGATGCAATGACGTCAGAATGGAATAGGTAGCTCTCGTGAAGATCGTGAGTTTCATGATCCACATGCGTCTCGTGAGTCGTGAGCCGTGAGTTCCGCGAGTCTTTCCTCTGTTTGAGTCCACACGACACGAGGCCACGAGATGGTTTGAAGGCCGCACGATTAACCGTCGTCGGCCTGATGATGCCATGGGATGGATCATGGCAACCCAGACGGAGACGCCTCTTGGCTGGCCACGCAATGTGTAGAGGCTGATGTCGCTTGGGCTTTGCAAGAGCTGGCTGTGTGCCCCACACGCTCTCTGGCAGTTGGCACTGGGCAGCTGACGACGTTACTCCGTAGACGCCACGACGTCGCTGACTCGCTGCACTGCTGCAGGCACTCTAACTTCCAACATCCAACGTCGTACCCCTCGGAGTCTTAAGTGTCCAACGGTCAACACCACTCTTTACATCACAGCTCGAGATATCCTCACAATTGCACCCATCGACAGCCTGGACACCAACTGTTACGTCCGCTACGCTCGCCACGCCCGTCACGTCCGCCACGCCTGCTCTTGTGGTTGTGCTTCGTGCTCCACCATACAACGTCATAGCCTGCACAGCCTGGGCGGGCAAGCCATCCCACCAGCTCATTCCACATATCAACTCTGAGAGCTTATCACACAGAAAGTCATGTTCAGGGCACAGGCGACAGGGCCGTTTGACGATGTCGTCGGTAAGCATCCTGAGCACCCTCAGCTTTTGTAGACTTACAGGGGACGTCTCCAGCATACTCACTGTCCGAAATAGCCAAGGCGACCGACGAGAATTTGACCTCGGAAGATTGGGCCGCCATCATCGAGGTGTGCGACAAGGTCACTGGCGATGCGAGCGGTCCCAAGGAGGCTACGCAGAGCATGATTAAGAGGTTGGCGCATCGGAATGCGAATGTGCAGCTGTATACTCTTGAGGTGCGTGGGTCTGACAAGCAAGAAGGATCAAAGAAACAAAGCAAGAAAGGGAGGAAGATGAACAAAAGAACAAACGAAGAGATTAGAAATACGATAGAATTGACACGGAAATTATACTAACCTGAGATTGACAGCTCGCCCACGCCGTGTGCCAAAATTGCGGCAACCCCATGCACCGCGAAATTTCCAGTCGCGCCTTTACCGACGCCCTGCTCAAGCTCGCCAACGACCGAAACACACACAATCAAGTCAAGGCCAAAATTCTGCAAAAGATGAAGGAATGGACCGACATGTTCAGCAACGATGCCGATCTCGGCATCATGGGCGACGCATACCAACGCCTCAAGCATACCAATCCGACCCTCCATCCGCCCAGTGCCCCCCAGAAGCAAGGCCTCACCGATGCCGACCGACAAAAAGAAGATGAAGAGCTACAGATGGCCCTGAAGCTCAGCTTGCAGGAAGAAGAGCGCAAGAAGTCAGCTTCTCAGCCGGCGAGCTCCAGCGCCCAGGCTGGGCCGAGCAGCCGCCCTCAGCAAGACTCGGCGCCGGGATCGACTTCGGCGTCGGCGTCGTCTCCCGCCCCGACAGTACCAGCGGGCACGACCGCCGCGACAGTGAGCCGCGTGCGCGCCTTGTATGACTTTGTGCCGTCCGAGGCCGGCGAGCTCGAGTTCAAGAGGGGTGATGTCATTGCTGTGCTGGAGAGCGTGTATAAGGATTGGTGGCGTGGCTCTTTGAAGGGCAATACGGGCATATTCCCTTTGAACTACGTTGAGAAGCTGACGGATCCAACGCCGGATGAGCTGCAGAGGGAGGCGCAGATGGAGGCGGAGGTGTTTGCTGAGATTAAGAACGTGGAGAAGCTGTTGACGTTGTTGAGTGCGTCGAATGTGGCGCCTCGTGAGGAGGATAATGAGGAAATCTCGGTATGTACAGCTACAAACTGGTTCTTGATGCACTCTTCGTCATATTTCTTGTCGTCGCCTGCAAAAATGCACGGGCGTCTTGCATTTAGGTGTCGTTGTCTTTTGGAAACGGAGCTTCAGCAATCACAATGCTAATCAACTACGCACATACAGAAACTATACCATCAGACACTGGCTATCCGGCCAAAGCTCATCAAGCTGATAGAAAAGTATTCACAGAAAAAGGGTACGTGTAGAACGGCCTCCCCTAGTCATCTACGACTCCCAAACTGACCAGACTATATCAGACGACTTCACGCAGCTCAATGAAAAGTTCATTAAAGCTCGTCGGGACTATGAGGCTCTACTGGAGTCCTCCATGTCACATCCGCCCCAGCACAACTACCAGCAGTATCCTTTGCGCCCGGCGCCTCAGGGACATCAGGGCTACGCGGGAGGAGGATATGTCCCGGGCCAGGCCCCTCAAGAGACTTACTATAATCAGGGACCGCCATCAGGTATGATTGCGCGTATAATTGCTGTTTCCCTCTTCGTGTTATTTTTCCGTCTCTTGTTGATGTTTTCTCCTTCATCCTGGACATAGAACGCTACAGGTGTCACTAACATGGCCTACAGACCACCATCACTATCAGCCCAGCTCTCCTCCTCCCAACACCAACACCAACTTCCAGCCTCAACAATCGCACCAGCCTCAGGGCGCACCCTCCCCATTTTACAGTCCTGGATCTGAAATGCCCTCCCATGGTCCTGTACCTCAGCAGCAGCAGCAGCAGCAGCCGCATCAGCAATACCCCCCCAGAGATGACACTCCCGGCATGACATCCCAAGCAGGAAAACAACCCGCACCCGTCCACCCATCTTCACCCTCTCCGTATTCGCACCTCCCACCGCAGCAGCAGCAGCACTCCCAAGGCACATACGGCGCCCAGGAGCTCGCCACATCTGTGTACGACGCGCCCATTGCGCCGCAAAATAGGAACAGTAGTGGCGCGGCGTTTGGGCAACAGTATCAGGGGTTTCGGCCGGAGCAGCCGTCTAGGACGCCGCCTGTGCCGCAGGGGGGCGGTGTGGGTGCGACAGCATATCCGGGTGCTGTGAGTGTCGGTGCGGATGGTTCTCATCAGCCTTTCCAGCCTTCTCAGCCTTCCCAGCCGCAGTATAAGCCGTATGTGCCGCCGGGGGCGGTGGAGGGGTCGTCGTCTGCGGATGATTATTATAGATAGGATAATTATATACTTTGTTGAGGGGATTGGGTATGTACATAATGAGTGTGTTTGGGACTTGGGCGAATTACTGGTGCAGAGTAGGAGGGGCTGGCATTCGGGTACTAGGTAGCACTTCTATGCGAATTACCATGCTTTTTTGTCCTAGATAGAAGGGGGGAGGTAGCCTTTTTTTTGTGTCCTGATGCAGGTGCATGTATAGGTATTCTCTACGATACGAGAGAAGTATGTGAAGGGAATTGTTGCATGTGTGGCAATCTCTGAAAGATGGCCTGGGACAGATCAGACTCAGAGCATTCATGCTGTAGGTGAACGAACAGGATAAGGAAGAGAGAAGGGATCTGGTGTGATACAAGAGAAGTGACAGTGACTACCTAGGATTGATGGTGGTCTGGTGAAGTCTGGTTGTGTACGGGAAATAATAAGGGTTCAATATAGCGCCAGAGGGCCGTTTTAACGGCCTCTGATCGACTGCAGCACCCAGGGAAGGTAGCTGGAGAAGACACAACAGCCCAAACCTACTTAGGCAGACACCTAGACGACCTCAATCGGAGCTTCCAAGTGAAGAAAGAGGTCTTCACGAATCTTGGGCGCACGCTAGATGATCTCGACACCGGGTATCGCGGGGAAAATCAGCGGGAGCACCGAGCTACCGCACAACATCTCGTGTCATTGGTGCTAGAACACCTGAACAATAAGTTTTTCGACCAAGCAGTTTACCCAGTCTGTCCTCCACCGGTCATGAAGAGAGGAGCACATCAACATAGGTGCAGCCACAACGGTCAACTTCGTCACCGGCGTCGTGGAGATCCAGCCTCTCGTATCGCTCTGACTGGTCATCTTGAAAAAGTTTCATGATGACACTGCCTTTGGAGATCTGCTCAAAACGAGCGCCGCGCCATATGCACATCAGGTGGAACTGTTTCAAGATAGCCAGTGCTCAGAAAGCATGACTGAGGAGACAAGACATGGCATGTACCACCAATGACCATACTTGATTGTTGCAGTGTCCACCCACGATACGTGATAAAGGACTCGGGTACACGCGAATCGCCAACAAAGAGGAAGCGGCAGTATATCTCCATATTCTGGAAAAACACAATCGCTCATCGTTTCAATCGCGGCAGCTGATATTAGACTACACCGGAACGACACTTGAGAGCTGCAAGTTTAGCTTACGCTAAGAAACTTCTCAGGGCTAGGCAAGACATCTATGCAGTCGACACACTGGTTATTCCAGAAGCTATGCATGTCACCCGTTTTCTGAGACTGGAAGGACTTCGAAGTTCGCCCCTTCTTTCCAATAGCTCTTGACTTCATTTTGTTTTGCCTAGAACCTTGTACCATCTTGCAAGGCAAATGACGACATTGAAGCCGCTGCACTATAATATGGATCTTTCTTGACTGCAAGGTCAGAGTTCGCTCATGCAAAAGCAATTATTTTACCGTCTCCAACTTGAACAAGGCCGCCATCACACAGTGATATTCTCGTGGCTTGCACCATGGCACGCACGAATGGCCACTGCAAGAGCGATGCGGATGGCTGTGTCCAAGGCCACTGTAAAAGCTACGTTCTCTGGCTCCGGTGCTAGTAGCTACTGCCCGGATGCTGACCCCCATCTCAGTTGCGGCTATGTATCATTGTATGTCCCAAAGGGTTTTAAGTAGGGACCCAAGAGAGATGGATATGAGTGCCGCGCTGCAACTTCGCGAGTTAGGTACTAGGGGGACGACTTCGACTCAGGGTCCGGATGATACATGATCATCAAAACGGAAAGAGCTTTCTAGCCTCGGAAAATTCCTGGAGCAAGCAAATGATGCTGCGACTCGACGTCGAGGGTTGTAAGCAGAGAAGAGGAGAGGAGAGCCCGTCGAGATGAGCCATAGGCAACGGTGGCAGTGGCAGCGGTGGTAATAGACAGTGACGGCGACGACAACAATAGAGCACTGAAGATTCGACTTCGAAGCGTCCATGCAAGTCTCGTGGAACCGTCAATGATTAGTCTCATACACAGGGCCATGACGGCCGCCTGATTTTAATACCGGTGCGTGGCTGTGGCTGTGGCAGCCTACAAGCGTTCAACGTTGTATAAATGCAAAGCAATGAGCATTGCTGGGCGGACATTAGAATCAATGATGGCATCACCTCCTATAACGAAGGGAAGGGGAATCCAGTCTCAGACTCTATGTGACTACTCACGTGCGTCGACTGAAAAGATGGAAACGGGTGGAACATGATAGGGTTGCATCTTCGGCTTACATACATGTGTACTGCAGTATGATGCGACTAAGACAGGGAACTGTATAGCGTACATTCTCCTTCTTTTTTCTAATATCTTCTGTAGGACGGGATGGGGTCCGTCAGACTGCATGAATTCGCATCGCCTGCATGTATCATGATTCCCCCCCACGAATGTAGGACGTAATGGCCGCCTCCCCGCCAGGGGCTTATACATGTGTAACTACCAAAATGATGCAGTGAAAGGCCGCATATTACTTCCACGATCTCCTTTTTGCTGTATCCCTTATTGCTCCTTTTTTCCGTGTCATCCCCTCAAATACACGCTTCGGCCCGCCGCCATCGTCGTCATACGGACCAAGACCAGCTTGTATGATGCCGCACACAAGACTCGCCGCGGCCGTGCTGTGTGCGCTAGCCGCCCTTGTCGGAGACGCCAGAAGCGTGTCGGATACAAATACAAAGTCCATACGCGTATCGCAGGGCCAGCCCGACTCTGGCGGCGGGACTATCCCCCTCGTTACCATCGATACCGGCTCACTCAGCGGCACGTATTCGTCGACGAGCCAGGCCGACGGCAGAGGAAATAACAAGAGTAGCAACAGCAGCGATCAAATAACCACGACCACCGTCTCTCGCTTCTTGGGTATTCGCTATGGTCAGCCCCCGGTGCGGTTCACACCGCCGCAGCCCGCCCAGCCATGGACCAGCCTCTACGATGCCTCCGCCCCCGGCCCCTCGTGCCTCCAGCACTTCAACTACCCGGCCTCGGCTCGCAACCGAAGCAAGCAGTGGTTCAATACGCCACCTTTCCCAGGCCACGAGAGCGAAGACTGCCTATTTCTGAACGTCTTCGCCCCCGGAGCGGCGCCATGGCCCTCGCCTTCCAAAGCCGTCATGGTGTGGCTCCATGGCGGAAGTTTCCAGTTCGGCTCCGGGACGTTGCCTGCCTACGACGGCAACGACTTTGCCGCGCGGCAGAATATCGTTGTCGTGACTTTGAATTACCGCGTAGGCGTGTTTGGATTTCCAGGAGCGCCGCAGCTGGTAACGCAGGAGCGGAATCTCGGGTAGGTACGCACTCAATTCATCACTGCGCGGACGAACGAACAAAACAAAGTCATGAATGAGGCAAGGAAGCTATGTAAATAGCAAGACTGACGTGTTGCCAACTTGCCACACATACACACAGACTGCTTGACCAGCGCCTGGCGCTCGACTGGGTACAGCGCAATATAGCTGCCTTTGGGGGCGACCCGCGGCGCGTCACAATCTTTGGCGAAAGCGCCGGCGCCGGCGGCGTCGACATGCTGGTGACGTCGCCGCCCGCCACAGACGCTCTGCCCTTTGCAGCCGCAATCATGCAGTCTGGACAAGGCACGACGGTGTTGGGAGATCTGGTGCGCAATTCGCGGCATTCGTGGCGTACGCTCGCGCGGGCACTCAACTGCTCGCAAGACGACGGACTCAACGGCGATGACGGAGACAACATCTCCTTGGCCTGCATGCGGACGGTGCCGGCGCCGACCCTTCGTGATACCGCTGAGAAACAGAGCCTATCCTTTGGTCCTACGCACGACGGCGGCGCAACATGGGCTGACCATTCGCGTCGGGATCGTCTGGCTTCGCGGCCGGGTGCCTCGCGCATCGCCCGGGTGCCTATCCTCATAGGGTCTAACCTCCACGAGGGCCGGACCATGGTCTATGGACAGCTCGATACCAAGGCTCTTCTCGATGGTGTTTTACCGCCCGATACGCCTCTGGGCTTCGTCAACACACTGCTCACTGCCTCCCCTGACGGCTCGCCCGGTCCTCTCGATCTCAACGGCCAAATAGCCCGCATCGCTACTGAAGTCGGCTTTCAATGCGGCGCCGCTGTTGTCGCCGATGACTCACGCGCTGTGGGCATTCCCGCCTGGCGCTACGTGTACAACGCCAGCTTCCCTAACACGGAGATCTTTCCTGGTAGTGGTGCCTACCATTCAGCTGAGATCAAGACCCTGTTCGGGACATATCCGCGTGAGGGCGCCACACCCTTCCAGCAGGAGCTGCATATCGCCATGCAAACTGCCTGGGCCGACTTTGCTAAGAATCCTGTCAACGGGCCCGGTTGGGCCAGCGCGCCTGATGCGCTGGCCATTCTGGGCAGCGGGGCGAGTCCGGGACAGTCTGATGACGGGAGGGAAGTCATCTCGGTTGTGTCGCCGCGACATGTTGATCAGCGGTGTCCGCTGTATAAGGCTCTGTATGACTTGTTGATCTAAACCACTGTAGCGCACACGGGTTGACGTGAATATGGAATATGAATATGAACTTGAACTTGAACATGCGAAGCAACAGGGCGTTGGCTAGGTACCTTTTCTCTTGTATTGACACGGGAGTCTGAAAGGAAGTGTCCGTGATGTGTTTGCATCTACGTTTCACGTAGAAGGAGACTGAAGTGAAGAGCCCGGAGAAAACGCTCCCAACATGAAAACAGAAAAGCAAAGACATATGGTACTGTATATCATGCATGGAGAGCACTCATTAGCCTCAGAGACATGTGATAGTACATGGTACGTCTCTTTCAACATCATTGCGAGAGAAGCAGCAGACACTGTATGGCATATGGAAATACAAACTCATTGCAGATTCGCTGTTAAATAAATTGCCATCATCATCTCCGCCTCGTCCGGCTTGCAATCGGAGCAGTCGCAAAAGCGTCCTCATCCGAAATCTCATCATCGCTCACCTCCACAGCCTTCTGCGTACTGGTACCTGCGGCTTTTTGCGAGAAATCGAGTTTCGTCTGCTTAGCCTTTGTTGCAGCCCGGCCCGTCGCTGGCTTCTTCGCCGTGCTAGGGGCCGCCCGTCGTCCTCTGGTAGTGGCCTTGGGCGGGGGTGGCGGCTCCTCGTCCGACTCCATCACCACATCCATGTCGTCGTCTTGCTCTTCGTCTTCATCGCTCGGCTCTGCGGCTTTTCGGCCCCGCCCTCTGGCAGGGGCCTTGCGGGCCGGTGCCTTCTTTGCCGCCGTTTTCGCCACGGTTGTTTTAGACCCTCTAGCCGCTGCCCGTCCCTTGGGTTTTGATGCGACAGGGCTTTCCTCATTGTCTGATGCTGCCGCCTGCCTGCGGGCTGATCTACCAAGCTCTTGTATCGTCGTCAGGCTCGCCTGCTCGCCTGTATCCTCGAACATCCACGCCCCTGGCTCATTTTCCCACTCGCCGTCAAAGTCACTGTCCCAGGTGTCGGGTTTCGGTTTCAACACACGTTTCCTCTCCGCGCTAAGTCCTTTCGATACTGCCTTGCCTGTGCCGTGAGCCGCCTGCTGCTCAACTCGCGTGCGGTAGAGATCCATGGCGGTGTTGAGGTCATCGTCATCTGACTCTAGGTCAAGTAGCTGCTTAACCTGACCCGTCAAATGCTCCGAAACAAAGAGCTCCATGGCATGCTTATCATCTTTGGAAACAAACTGATTCACAGCGTCTCCGAACGGTCCTTGCGGAAGGACCTTTAGAGACTGTGCACCCAAGAAATCGTGGACCAGTGACTCAACTTTGACTGTGTCACCATCCTGGAGAGCCTCCAAGACCTCGGCTGGTATATTTGCATTTGCCTTGCCTAGAGATATAAAAGTCAGCCTTCGTTCCATAGTCAAGGGAAAAAAAGAGAAGCATGAGCGTCGTACGTTGTGCCGACTTTTTCCGGTGAAAATAGATAATGTCGTTTGTGTTGGCTACTTTGCCTACAAATCGGTTGGAGAATCGCTGCGGATTTTCACATTCAAACACGCCTCCTTCAGAAGCCGTGTACTCGACCTTGAGTCTGATGAGCGGCAAGGGTCGTTCTTCCAGTGCTTCTTCCTCCGTCTGGAGCTCATCCCAGCTCGTGTTGGCTTCCTCAATCATCTCCTCCACAATCTGCATTAAGCGTCTTGTGACCTCCTGCCTGTTATCCTTCTTTTTATCTAACCCTTTGAATCGCTTGTCCTGGGCCAGAATGATTTCTTTCGTCACAAACGGTCTCACAGATTTCAGGGGGATTTTGTCCACCTTGAAGTCCTTGCCCGTGACACTGAGTATAGCGACATGCTTCTGGACAGCCTCGCCTGGAATCAGGGACGTAGCTACCGAGGACCCAGGTTGCATTACATGAAATCCTGTCTCGGGATTCTGTCTGGGGTCAATCAGACACTCGTGCTCGTGGCCCCAGACAACCAAGTCCAACCAATCGGGCAAGACGTTTTCGGGTAGATAGGACGTAGCAGTGTGCGCATGATGATTTTGATGCACAGCAAGCAAGTTGAACCAGTCGCTCATTTGCACATTTGGTCGAAACCACTTCACCTTGTGATCTCTAAACGTTCGGAACATTCGTTCGTCACGCACATTGCTCAGCCCGAATAGAGCTAGCTTTGTGATACCTTTCTGGAGCAGAACCGGCTTGGCTTCAATGTTATCGGCCTCAGCAACACGGCCAAAGTAGTTCACCAGACCAGCAGCCTGTAGAAGATCAAGCGAACAATAGTTGCCATCACCGGAAGGATCGTCGTGATTCCCATGAATAGAGAAGACCGGAATTGATATATTGATATCGGGGTCCTCATAGTTGACATGAGGAAATGCGCCTTCAAACACTGAGGCGGCGTCGGAGAGAAATTCGAGAGGACAGGGTTTCTCGCCCAGACAATTTTGTCGCAGCGTTCGCATGACTTGGTATAGAGATTTCCGAGATGGCTTGTTCTCGTGGAACAGATCGCCTGCCAGTAAGACCATGTCTACCTGTTAACCACCGTTAGTCCACAACCATGGCAAACAGACGATGGACGTGATGGAGCAACGTGCATCCTCATTTCTGGCCAAGTTCAAGATCTCGTCAAAAGTTCGCCAACTATCGTCTTTCCGAATGGCATCGCGCTCTTCATATCCGACATGGTTATCGGTCGCTATTAAAATACGAATGGTATCGGCCTCTAAGTGATCGGTTAGATGAATGCTAGTAGTTTCTTTTGGCCATGCCGACGGAGGCTTTACCTGTTACTTCGGGCATCTTTGCTAGACGTCTCTGAGCATGCCACCTGTGGGCAATCAAAAGAAGAGCTGATATCTCGCCATTCAATCCCCAAGATCACAAGATACGTGCACCTAGTGATTGGATGACGTGACGATCTGCGCCGGACGATTAAAACATGCGAGTTGCTGAGATGGCTTGCTAGGTGGAGTCGTGGACACGCGCTTCGCCTTACGCGAATTGATGCGAGGTCACGTGCATCGCTTTACAAAGCAAATTGCCGGTGCTGTGCTCGTGCCTTGCGAACTTGCACATTGCATCCACACGACGAAACCGGCCCAAATGGAGGTTGTGCTATTTGGTATATATGACTAAGAATTATAATATGAAAATGAAATACCGAACCAGTCAGTCGATGCCACAATGTTCGCACATGAAGGGAAAATCAGGAGCAATCAAATGACAATGCCTCTCTGTTGCCAACCCTCCCTACCCTTCCAAGCGTAGAGAACCAGTCCACATGCTATCCAAACGCATATTCCCTCCGCCCAGAAGGTAGCGCTGTAGCACTGCTTGCCGTAACAGAATAATTCATCTTCCTTGCCTCCGGAGCTGGAGATGACAGGAGAAGACTGCTTGGCGCCAGCTTGGTACACACCAGAGTACACAAGTCCCCAAAAAGTTGATCCCAGCGCCGGAAGCATTGCGATGACACCAAAGTTCGTTGCAAAGTTCTCTACACCCCAAATAATGGTGACGATGAGTGGTGTAAGACTGAACATAGCACCATATCCGGCTCCAACGAGGCCAGAAACAATCCAGAATCGATCAGCGTGATTCTGGACTGCACCCGAGGCGAGGTACATGAGCCCAAAGGACATGATGACGGCGAAAAAAAGAAGGAAGACGACGCGGGAAATGCTGAATCGTCGTTGAGGCTGGCTACTGTGGAAAGACGAAGAGAGCTGAACGTGCTGCGTATCCGGCGCAGGCGCCAGAAGGTCAGTGAGCGTACCGATCAAAAGACGAGCGACAGTGCTTGTGATCCCGAAAATAGAAACGTGCGTAGCCGCCGAAGTCGTGTCGCCGAACAGACCATCGGTTGATGGCGGTGTCAAGGTTCCAATTACGGTGCCCAGGTTGTTGATGAAGGCTTCAGCGGGACCTATCATGAGGAGGAAGCCAACTGCAAACGGCCACATGGTGTGATCCGTAAGAAATTGTCTCGTCTCGGCATTCAAGACCCAGTTCTTCTTCCATCGGGCGTCGTCATCTTTTGACGGTTCGTGCGAATCTTCATTGACCGACGCGGAATCAGTTGTCCCATAGCCTTGTTGTGACCGACCGAGCATGGAACTCCCGTCCAGAAATCCGCTCGTCTCCAGCTCCTCGATAGCTCCCTCGATAAGATCTCGTTCGTCAACGACCCGCAACAAAAACGTCCCAATCACGCCTATGATGGTGAGCAAGACGGCTAGGAAGACGAAGAAGTGGTAAACATCAACCTCGCCTTTGGAACCATCAGGTCTCGTCTCGTACAGAAACCGACTCCCAAACTGGCTCAACCACATGCCACTCAATCCAAAGCCAGCGATAGGCATAGCGAGAGCTAGGCCTCGGTATTTACCCTTTCCAAAGTTCTTGGCACAAGTTGACACGGACGCAATATACATTGCGCAGGTTCCTGAACCGATACATATAAAGGCAAATATCAAGGCAGGATAGTACCATTCGTTTGCCTTGCCATGAGAGCTCCTTAGAGCATCGTATTCGCCGTCGAGCTTTTGATAGACAAAGGCCGCTGTGCCGTATCCGGTGCCAAATAGAACCGCCGATAGAAGTGAGAGTGGTGGGACGCCTATTCGATCGCATACATAGCCCATGATAGAAATCGGCAGATACAGTGCCAATGAGCCCGCAATTGCGACGCCATTGACCTGAAACTGCGTATATCGCAGACGAGACTGGAACCTAGGGGCGTAAAGCGAGAAGACGCCGATGGAGCCCGCGCATAATGACGCAAGCGTGGCAAAAACAAGAGAGACGACGCGAATGAACTTCTTCTTGCGGATTGTATGTCGGCGGTGGGCGAAATCAGCCTCAAAGCTGTCATGATCGTCGTCGCGACTGAATGGTGACGATGGCTCGTTGTCCATCTGGGCTGTCAACGGAGCGCTGGGAATGATTGGATTCCGGCCGTCAACGCCGGAGGAGGACATGATAGGCCACTGGAGAGCGTTCGTCGCAACGCCGTCAAACGGACTTTTGACGCATGGACAGCGGGCGACGGGTTATGAGATATGCATTTCTAAGTGCAGAACAGCGATTTTGAATCTGATGGATGAAGAAGAGACAAGGCGCGATGGGAAATGCGTGGATGTAAGGATGGGGGTTTATTAGGCGCGGAGGATGGAATGACCACGGGCCACGGCGGATCAAGCGCCGGTTGCGAAAGCGGACGCATGATCATGGCAGCCCATAATAAATATGTAGCCCGTCATCTTTAGGGTCATTTCCAAGCACCAGACTACCTATTACATAATTAGTAAAGCTGAACATACGGAGCAACATGCTATGTATGTACATTATAATTTATACATACCTCTACAAATGAGTTGGACCAGTTAGGCTGGATGCATGATGAGCTCGCCGGCGGCCGACGTGAACACGGTGACATACAAGATGCGATGTGTTGACGTTTGACCCCACTCTCAGCAAGTGTTTGCTCAAGACTCAGTCAAGACTCAAGAGGCAGGCTAACCCAACCTCCTACGGTCCTACCTAGGTATCCTTGAATTAATTTTACGCAATGCATCTGGCGAAACACACTGAAAGGATCACTGAAAAGGTGTCGAAATCATTTTCATGTCCCTCCAGAAACAACCATGGCCGCCTTAGACCCGACCGCGATAGTAGCTGCCCCCAGCGTTCCGCCCTTTACGCTGATTCCCATCATCAAGGACCTTGTGCGCACGCGCTATCCTGTCCCGGGATCTATCTTCCTGGTTGAAGATGTACAGATCGTATCCCTAACAGCAACGGGCCGCTGGCAGGTGGTTCGTCTGTTGCTTGGCGATGGCGAGTTTTGCATTCAGGCCATCCTGGGTGACACAATGCACCGCTTCGTGCACACATGTGAGGTAGCTGTTGGAACTTACGTCCGGGTAGACGATTTTCAGTTACGAACGAATGATAGTCTCGATGAGCAAGGTAGCTCAAATAAGATGGTCTTCTTGGTGGTGCACGATCTGAGTACAGTGGGTTGGAACCGCTCTGTTCAGGAACTTCACGAGCACCAGCGCCAGCAACACGAACAGCAGCAACAGAAGGAGGAGATTCAACAATATCAAGCCGCGCTTTCCAAGAACTCAACCGTTCTTGAACTCGATCCAAAACCTGCGAGCGAAGTGGAATCTCCGTTTCGTTCAGAATCCAACACGCCTACCAAGGCTCATCAGCCAAGGAACATCAAGCCCGGCGGCAAGCGTACACCCCAGAATAGCCGCACTGCAGATGCATTCGAGGAATTCGAGGTCCTTGCATTCCCTCTCCGGAAATCACCCTCCAAGCCACCAGCGACAAAAGCCAGCGACAAGCAATCAACGGTGCCAATCGCGCTAGCGCGGGACTGGCATGATATCCAGACGCCCCTCAAACTCACAACTCTACGATCTATCCCGACCCTTCCGTATCGGCAGAATTGGTCATGTAATGTCCTCGCTATCATCACGTATCTCTCCCCAGTAGAAGCTTCCCACTTGCCGCCCTACAAGCAACGCACAGCTCGCGTTGCAGACCCGTCAACCGCCAAACACGTTCACTTGACCGTGTTCCTCCATCCTGAGGAGTTTAATCCGACTGTTGGGAGCGCAGTTCTTTTGACTGGTGTCAAGAATCACAGATATGATGGGGGTAGCTTGAAGAAATACGCTGGCGACACAATCCCAGAGAAGTGGTGGATAGAGGATCCGTGGGAGTTGAAGTGGTGTGACGTTAAGGGTATCAAGGCCTGGTGGGCTGACATGGAAGCCTACTTGGCTACTCAAACATCGGAAGAACTAGAGCCATGAGCACCCTGGAATTGTTGAATATCGGACTTGTCCCAGACACAACAAGTGGTTTCTTACTTGATGTATGCCACAATTAAATCTGCGGAGCATAAATCGAAGCCTGAAGGGGGAATGACCAGAGGTGAGCAATGGGGCAAGCTACTCGGCAAGCCTGGTCATCTACGACTCAACCGAGGCCGACTTCAACGACGCTTAGAGAGCGATCGACGAGAACATGATGACCAGAAGCACATACGCACATACTCGGGTATTACCATCAGCATACATGCCATGACGCCATCAGTGGGTAAGTATCAGATCGACCGGAATCGCAACTTTGATCAACGAGCCAACAGTCGAACAGAGGCAACTTATCGATGTCGAGGATCCCGGGGCATTACTTCCACGCCTGATATGGCCATGGATAGTCCCAAAATACTGCCTGAACGCGACTCTGGTCGTCGTACTTGATACTGTTATGAAGCCGGACGTCTTTCAGAATCCCAACGCAAGCTTGATTCGGCGAAACTCCTCCTGGCTCGTCATCTCCAATATATGGTCTATCATTGTTGATGTCCCTACGCGACAGAGGGGAGTATCCTCAGGTCTCTCCGTCATCGCTGCAACTATCTCATGGGCAGAAAGAACTCGTAGCTGGAACAACTCTGAGAGTATGGGATCGCCAATACAGTCATGCAGGGATACCCACAACATGCGCTGATGGATTCAAACTTTGTGGTGATTCTCTATGCCGGAGCCCTTGCTGTTCCACTGCTTGTTGTTCCTTCTTGGTAGTCGAAGCACTGAATGGGAAACAGCGGTCTTTCTTCTGAGTCGACATTTAACAATAGTTCGACTCTCTGAGGGTTCTGGAAGGGCTGCAGAAGCTGGAAGAAGCCGACATATCACTAAATTTAGCTTTGTGCTGCTGATCTCACGACGGTTAAAATCTATCCACTCGACGGTGCCAACGCCGTTGGATCTGACCAAATCGTCAAGATACTCGTAGATAGGTACTACTACAGTCAAACTTCGATATAACGATCCCCGCCAGGGCGATATCCTCGCTTAAACGATGGGTCCGGGCGAAAAATTTGGTTTTGCCTAACAACTAACGATAATTTTCGCTACAACGATACCGAT
>SRQL01000335.1:0-30038 GCA_018360575.1 Claviceps sp. LM454 group G7
CCCCCCCCCCCACTTTGGTCAGATTGATAAGGATTAACGAAATGGACAGTGAAGAGGGCTTTTGGCACTCAAGAATGACTCTAACTTACACGTATGTAGTAAGTTACCAGTGCCTACCTGATGATGCAGCAGTCAGTGAGGTTTGTATGTATTAGGTGACGATGCCTCTTGGAGCGTTGCTAAAGTTGCTAGCTGGAGAGGCTTTGGGAGCTTACTACCTCTTAGCCTCAGCTTCATGATCTTGCCCTTAAGTGTTTTGTCATCCGCTGGGTTAATTCGGGTGTCAGCGAGAGAGATAAATCTCTGCTCTAATATAAAAGCCTTGGCTTTTAGACCGATTGCGTCAATCTTTAAGGTGAAGGACTAATAAATTGAATCTGACGAGCAACCCTTTACTATCCACTTTAAACGTGGTCAGTCAATAGTAGAAAGATGTTGTCAGGTTTGTAATTTGATAGAAGACGGTTACATGTTCGAGTAGGATGTTGATGATATTGTCACTGAATGCATTCTGATCACGTCTTGTCTAACTTCCTTACAACCGGCCTGGAACATGGCTCCGTATTATTGGTAATTATTTTTACTCTCTTAGCGCTTAGTCTCAGCATTCTTGAGTCCTGATATCCGACAGATGTAAGCATTACATACCTAGGTACCTGGTATTCGACTTAGAAATTGCTAAAGGCCCAGGGTAGGTATGTACCTGTCCGTACCGGTCCTGCTGTACACCGGCGACGAAGCAGACTGACGTCATGGTGGATCTTTGTATGTATGTAGTTCGCTTCCCCAGATTCCATACTCCCGAGTCCCGACTCCCGGGGCGCAACTCTCTCGTGAGTCGTGACCTCAACTTGACTAAAGAATGATACCGCCACCACTCCAGAGTCCGAGGAACTTCCAGACGTGTTGACTTGGGTACGGGCGCCTGTATGTGGCGCGCTCTAATGCAATGCAGTGACCATGGCTGGACCGCAAACTTGCTTTGCTTTGCAGCGACAGGCATTGAGCATGACGATCTGACAGACCAGCTAATCGTGGTGACTGGCTGGTTTTCCATCGTACCTCATGCACCTTGTGCTTGGAAATCTCTGACCAGTGACAACTGACTCCTCGTGTCACGTCCTCAGCACCTTTGCCAATGTCGTGAAACCTCCGTCGAGTTCGTCGTTTCATTCAGCCGCTGCACTCGACAGGGCGCTTGTACCTGGCTTTGTCCGTCATGACATCTGATCTTGTCGATGTCCAGTCCGAACATGGCGTCCCGAACTCGGCATCGTTTGCGTTTTACGGCATGACTGCCACTTGCTACCTCCCAATCTACCACGTCTTCGCCAGTGCCCTCTTTTCTCCCCATCCATGGCATCCGGGGCTTGACGACGCGTGTTTTCTCAGGACATCTTCATCTGGCATGAAGCCCATGCCACCATGACGTCCATTGTTTTCCGCCCTCTCTCCTCTGAACTTTGCTGTTCCTGTTCAACTGCTGCTCGGTTGTCACGACGCCGGCTAGCCATTCAAGGTTGGAATTCCTGGCGTCCAATCTCTCAGAGGCCATGATAGCTGTTGACTGCGCGGCTGCGAAGTATATACAGTACCTCTTGTTGACATAACCCAACTTTCAGGAACATGTCCACGCCGCCAGTGGCACAACACTCTGATAACCGCCGGAACGCGAAGCCTGATCCCATCTGTAGTCTGTAAAAATGTGGCCCTGGTTCGACATGCCTCTGTTGCGACGACAGCTTCTCCAGCGGCCGGCGCGCAGAATCACTTCACCCCCGACGACGCGCATCTAATACCGTATCACCAGCTGACAGTCGGTGTACCGAAAGAGATTTTTGCTGGTGAGCGTCGTGTGGCCTTGACCCCACAGAATGTAGCCCTCTTGCTTAAGAAAGGCTTTGGAAAGGTGCTTGTCGAGAGCGGTGCTGGCACACAGGCCGAGTTTCTAGATGAAGCCTACAAGGAAGCCGGCGCGACCTTGGTTCATGGGCCGCAGGGGGTATGGTCAGACTCGGATGTTCTTCTCAAAGTACGGGCCCCTTCAGAGGATGAGATTGAATTCGTCCAAGAGGGACATACTATCATATCACTCCTGCATCCCGCACAGAACGAGGACATGGTCAAGAAGTTGGCCTCCAAGAAGGCAACCTGCTTTGCCATGGACATGATTCCCCGGATTTCTCGAGCGCAAGTCTTCGATGCCTTGAGCAGCATGGCGAACATCTCGGGATATAAAGCTGTGTTGGAAGCGTCCAACGTATTCGGCAGATTCTTGACCGGCCAAGTCACCGCAGCAGGCAAGATCCCCCCATGCAAAGTCTTGGTCATTGGGGCCGGTGTCGCGGGTCTCAGTGCGATTGCGACTGCTCGCCGAATGGGAGCCATTGTTCGTGGATTCGACACCCGACCTGCTGCTCGGGAACAGGTGCAGTCTCTCGGAGCCGAGTTCATCGAGGTGGGCATCCAGGAAGACGGTTCCGGAGCGGGAGGATATGCGAAAGAAATGAGCAAGGAGTTCATCGAAGCGGAAATGAAGCTCTTCAAAGAGCAGGCAAAGGAAGTCGACATCATCATTACTACGGCTTTGATACCTGGACAGCCAGCTCCCAAGCTCATCAAAACGGAAGCTTTAGATGTCATGAGACCTGGCAGTGTTGTTGTCGACCTCGCCGCCGAGGCTGGTGGTAATTGCGAAGCAACGCAACCAGGCAAGCTAGCCATGTACAAGGACGTCAAGATCATTGGTAAGTTCGCCTCACAGCTCGATTTCTTCTTGCGCTCGCCGCTCGTCTCTCTCCCCCGCCCGCATGACCGTATACTCGAACCCGCCAAAAAGACTGACCTGCCCTTTATTACACAGGATACACCGATCTGCCCTCTCGCCTGCCGACCCAGTCCTCCACGCTCTATTCCAACAACATCACCAAGTTCCTGCTATCAATGTCCCCCAAAGATGGAGAATTCGGCATCGATCTTTCGGATGAAGTTATTCGCGGCTCCATCGTGACGCAGTCTGGACAGATCATCCCTCCTGCTCCTCGACCTGCACCACCCCCCGCGCCAACAAAGCCAGCCACTGAACCTGTTGCGGCCACCGTTGAACTTACCCCGTGGCAGCAGAAATCGCGTCAAGTAGCCACCATTACTGCCGGAATGAGCAGTGTCCTCGCACTGGGTCAATTCACCAGTCCGCTCTTCATGTCCAATGCCTTCACATTTGGACTGGCTGGCTTGATTGGCTATCGTGTGGTCTGGGGCGTTGCGCCTGCACTACACTCTCCTCTCATGAGCGTCACGAACGCCATTTCCGGCATGGTTGGTGTTGGAGGTTTGTTTGTTCTGGGAGGTGGTTATCTCCCTGGCACTATTCCCCAATTATTTGGTGCGTTGAGTGTTTTGCTGGCATTCATTAACGTTGGTGGCGGCTTCGTCATCACGAAGCGAATGCTGGACATGTTCAAACGTACGTCGTCCATCCCTCTCATGACTGGTCGTTTGAACCGAAAAGACTGAACTGTTTGCTAGGCCCGACCGATCCTCCTGACTATCCATGGCTCTATGCTATTCCAGCTGCTGTCTTTAGCGGCGGATTCATCGCTGCGGCGTCCACAGGAACTGCAGGTCTTGTCCAGGCTGGCTATCTGGTCAGCTCAGTCCTCTGCATTGGCTCCATATCCGGTCTCGCGTCTCAAGCTACTGCCCGCATGGGGAATATGCTTGGGATTCTTGGTGTGGGATCAGGTGTCCTCGCGAGCTTGTTAGCTGTTGGATTCCCTCCCGAAGTTCTCACCCAATTCGCCGGGCTTGCCACTATTGGTGCATTGGCAGGTCAGTCTCATCAACGCCTGGATCATTGTTGAAGGCTTCCAATTTTTTTATTTTGACACCATGTGATTACTAGGCATGTTGATCGGGAAACGGATCACACCGACTGATCTTCCCCAAACGGTTGCAGCACTGCATTCTATTGTCGGTTTATCGGCCGTGTTGACTAGCATTGGCAGCGTCATGACAGATGTCACCGACCTTTCGACTTTGCACATGGTCACCGCGTATCTTGGCGTCCTTATAGGTAATAAATACCGTGTTGCGTCGACTCATGCGGATGGTGACCATAGCTCTAACGTCTCCCTTGCAGGTGGCATCACATTTACCGGATCTCTCGTGGCATTCCTGAAACTCGCGGGAAGAATCTCGTCTCGCCCTGCCATCTTGCCGGGTCGACATGCAATCAACGGAGGACTTCTCGCAACAAACATGGTAACAATGGCTGCCTTCATCACCATGGCTCCTGGTAGCCCCATGATTGCTGCCGGTGCGCTGGCCGCAAACACGATGCTTAGTTTTGTGAAAGGATACACAACCACAGCTGCAATTGGTGGCGCCGATATGCGTAAGAAGAAGGGCCTCGATTGATTCGGCATCCAAGCAAACAACCCCATATAAAAGTTGAGAAATGCTAACAATTTCACTGATCCCAGCTGTTGTCATCACCGTGTTGAATGCGTACAGTGGATTCGCACTTGTAGCGGAGGGCTTCATGCTAGACAACCCGCTCCTCACCAGCGTTGGAGCCCTCATTGGAGTATCCGGTTCCATTCTTTCGTACATAATGTGCGTAGCCATGAACCGATCGCTCACGAATGTCCTCTTTGGTGGCTTGTCTACTCCCAATCAAGCACAGGAGTACAAACCCGAAGGCGAAGTCACGCAGACAAGCGTGGACGATTTAGCCGACGCAATGCTCAACGCGGAGTCAGTCATCCTCGTCGTGGGATATGGCATGGCAGTCGCCAAGGCCCAGTATGCCATCTCGTCCATTGTGTCGCAATTGCGCGCAAAGGGGATTACTGTGCGCTTTGCCATTCACCCCGTAGCCGGGCGTATGCCTGGTCAGTGTAATGTGCTACTTGCTGAAGCGAGCGTTCCGTACGACATTGTTCTGGAGATGGACGAAATCAATGACGATTTTCCCGATACGGACTTGACGGTTGTTATTGGGGCCAATGACACGGTCAATCCGATTGCCATGGAGAAAGGGAGTCCCATAGAGGGTATGCCCGTTCTTCATGCGTGGAAGAGCAAGCAAGTTGTGGTTATGAAGCGAGGCATGGCAAGCGGATATGGTACGTTGCGCGACGGCCCTCGGCGGTGGATTGTTGGCTTTTCTTACTGATTTGACCATTGTGAAAGCCGATGTGCCGAACCCGATGTTCTATATGTCCAACACGAAAATGCTGTTCGGTGACGCCAAGACCTCTTGCGAAGGTAAGCATGCACCATTGCGGAGTTGATGCAGCGCCGCAAACGTTTTTTTCTAACAGTCTTCTAGCCCTGAAGACGGCTATCGAGGCCAAGTAGGAAGGCCAATTGAATATGGAAAGTCGGAGACATGAGAGTGTGTCGATGGGAGAGTGCCCGCTTGAGAACAAAATCTTTTGGTCTTCCGTTTCTCGCATGTATACATATGTCGAGCCGTCGATAACATTGGATATGATGCGGCCCTTGAAACAGTTTGCTGGAAGAGGTATACGTAGAACTGCTGCTACTAGCAGCGCGAGAGTTGTTTCTCCTGCAATAGACGTAAACAACGTGCCTGTTCTACCCACAATAATGTCATTCTTCAGCTTCTGAGATGAAAGGCTTTCTCAAACTCGGCTACTAAAATCTGAATTATGAGGGAACCTGTTGAAACCGTGAGCTTACTTACACAGAATAAAGATTTAAACGAGCACTAGTGCATAAGTATAAAAGGAATGGTCGGTATGTTGATTGTCTTCGTTATTGTATTCTCGTATGTATGTAAGAGCAAAGCATTGGGAAAGTAAAGCTAGCACCCAAAGGGAGATATCAGAAAGCTTTGAAGATATCTAGAGGCGACGTACGTAAATCCCATATTAATTCATAATGATCGGCGCGCTAGGTTCCTAACAATCCACGAAATGTAGCCGCTCGCTTGATTTGTCCTTCATCTTCCACACGTAGAGACCTGACGTTAGTTCCGGTAGTTAGTAGCCAGAGGAAACCACCGTTGCGCTGCTCGTCAAGGGCTACACCCGCATGACACAAAAGAAAACAGCTTATGGATCCCATTCATATAGTTCCTAAACTCATATGTTATGTACAAAGTCTCCCTTTCAAAACTTCACCTCCTTGGCGCAGCGACTGGCGCCCATGCTGCGATCTTGGGCTTAGTTCTAGCGGTGTAATCTGTCAGTACTGATCGCGGCAAACGGGACTTCTCAAACGTAAACAATACACATGGAGACAGTGTATATATGCAGCACACATGTTTAAGTGTGCGTGCGTGTGCGCAGAAAAGTCAACTAACGTGTTATATGGTCTGAAAGCACCATGAGTCTGCGTATAATGCCCAACAGGACCTGGCTTTTCAAACTTCCTCATTCCAACAGCAATGAGGGGGTCCTCGGTCGGCGGCTTATCCAGCGAGTACGACATCCACGCGTGCCAGCCGGGCTCGATGTGCGAGGCGTCAAAGTCGTGCTTGGCGTAATCGACCCAGCGGGTTCGAAGAGGCAGTTCCTCCGGATTCTCATAGTACTTGTTGCCGTTACGGTCGGTGCCTACGAGACGGCCGTATTTGGTATCACCTGGGTGCGAGCTTTGTCAGTTGCGATTCGCCCTGCGATGGGAGGCAGGCCGTGGTATGAGGGATCGTTGAGGGGGTCTATCGTGGGCGAATTGAGGCGAGGGCATACCGATATACTGTGTTTTGTTGTCGCGAAAGACGAAGAGGACGGAGGTGAGCGGTGTGCCTAAGAACTGAGCTCGTGAGAGTCGACCAGGTTGCAACGTACCTGCATTTGATGGAAGAATTCCTGTTGGAAGGGTTAGTGAATTGACTTTCCGGGATTGAGGCGTGGAGATACTTGGGCGTGACGAACCTTGATTCCGATCTTGCGGAAGTTTCGTATGGTACGGCTGGGAGTCGACATTTTGGCGACTTTAGGGATGTGCCCTTGATGATGCGATGCGATCAGGAGGCAATGCCTAGAAGGTGATGATGTTCAAAGTCGCTGGATTGGAAGGTTGGCCGACAACTCAATCGGCGAATGGTCGGGTAGTCGGCTTGTCCAATCAGAGAGCTTCCGTTTGACAAGAACACCCAAGGAAACTTGATGAGCAGTGACTTGTTTTAGAGAACTCCACCACGAGAGCCAATTTCAAGGCCCAAATGGGAACAACACCTATCGATATGAGCTAACGAGTTGAATATTCGAAGGGAAAGAAGATGTGTATGAACATTCTACTGCTTTCTCCTTACTTGCATCAAAAGACATGTTTGCCCGCGCATGTACCAGATGCGTAATCCGACCGCGCTCAGCACTGCGAACCAATGCCGTTTCTTCCCGAGTCCAGCGCAGGTCAATTGGCACCGCCCCCGGTTCCAGTTCGATAGCATCATCGACACAGGCAAATGGATTGAGCGCGGGCTCTCTGGCACCTCTGGTCAGCGAGCTGGACCGCATGGCACCGAGTTTTGACATTCGCGGCGAAGATGTGTGCATAATACGGTCGCCGGCGGACTTTTACGAGACTCTCAAGGTCAGACACATAACATGGCATTCCTACGAAGCGGTTCATCTGTGAGCGCATATCTAAACTGCTCCCACAGAATCGAATCCGAGCGGCGAAGACACGAATATTTCTCTCGACACTGTACATTGGAAAGTCCGAACAGGACTTGATCGCCACGCTGCAAGATGCGCTGCGCCGCAATCCCCAGCTCAAGTTGAGCATATTGACGGATTGCTTGCGGGGAACGCGAGAAGCTCCCAATCCGTCTTGCGCCTCGCTGCTGGTGCCTCTTGTGTCGGAATTCGGCAGCGATCGAGTCGAAATCCGCATGTATCACACGCCGAACCTGACGGGCTTGCGGAAGAAATATATTCCCAAGAGGATCAATGAGGGATGGGGCCTGCAGCATATGAAACTCTACGGAGTTGATGACGAGATCATCATGTCTGGGTATGGGGACACAGACCGGTGACCTGACTTTGGGTACGAAATGGCGGGTTCTCTGTTGTGCTAACATTTCCTCTTTATACTTCCAGGGCGAACCTGTCAACGGATTACTTTACAAATCGTCAGGATCGGTACCACGTCTTCTCGTCAAAGGAGATTACGGATCATTTCTGCAGAACACATGAGGCGGTTGGATCGCTGAGTTTCCTCGTCGAGCCGTCTGGTCATCCTGCTGGGTTCGACTTATCGTGGCCTGCATCCAACTCGGCTCCGGACCCGGTCCAGGAACCGCATGCGTTCATCAAGAGCGCAAGCTCGACGTTGAAGAGCCATTTGGCGCCGAGTACGCAACATTCGCCATCAAAGAATAGTCTGGCCAATACGAGAGTGTACATGCTCGGACAGTTCTCGCAAATTATGCGTCCAGATCACTCCACTGAGCTTCCGGTGCTGACGCACATACTCGGGCAGCTGGCGTTGCCTCAATACAAGGGGTCTTCATGGACGTTTACGGCTGGCTACTTCAACCCAGCTCCGTCACTGAGCAAGCTACTCATCGGAACTGCATCCACCAACAACACCGTCATCACCGCTGCTCCTGAAGCAAACGGCTTCTATAAATCAAGAGGTGTCTCTGGTCTCTTACCCGATGCATACGTGCTCCTCGCGCGACGCTTCCTCGACGCAGTAACTCGGAGCCGTCGCGAGGGCGATATTACCCTCAAGGAATGGCGGCTCGGCACGACAGGCCAGCCGGGTGGTTGGACGTACCACGCAAAGGGCCTCTGGGTGACTATGCCCGAACAGCCGAACCCGTCGATTAGTATCATTGGCAGTTCAAACTACACGAAGCGCAGCTACTCGCATGATTTGGAGGTTGGAGCGTTGATCGTGACCAAGGATGAGAAGCTCATGAAGAAGCTGGGGGATGAGCAGACTTGGCTGCAGGAGCATGCGCAAAAGGTGACGAGAGACGACTTTGCTAAGAATGAGAGGCGGGTTGGGCTGCAGGTTAGGATTGCCATGTGGATTGTATCCCTGGTGGGAGGTGCCCTGTAAAAGGAGTGTAGAATGTTGCATCTGTTGTGTCTGTAGTATTACGAGATACCCTGTTTGATCAGTAGATGATGCTAGCTAGCAGCTGGCCAACTTGTCGCTAATCCATGCCGCTCTTTT
Source organism: Claviceps sp. LM454 group G7 (assembly GCA_018360575.1). Classification (NCBI taxonomy): domain Eukaryota; kingdom Fungi; phylum Ascomycota; class Sordariomycetes; order Hypocreales; family Clavicipitaceae; genus Claviceps; species Claviceps sp. LM454 group G7. The sequence goes on from SRQL01000335.1 coordinate 9,166, forward strand.
CTTTTCTTGAAACTGTGCGGCTGACCGTTCTACTTGCTCATTCGAGTACCGTATATCACACTTGATGATTAGCAAGTCACGCTTGATGGCAGAGTATAAGCTCAGTAGTCGGCATGTAAGAAAACTTGTTTACTACTAGCCGAATTCACAGCGGCGTCACAGCCACTCGGCGCGCCAGGTAGATTGTTCAGCACCGGCTTAGTATTGCAATAGAGTCTTTGACGGTGATTGCAAGATTCCTGGAACGTCGTGAAGTTCATCTCAGACCTAGGAGCACCGGGAGCTGCACAGAATTTCACAGCCGCAAACTGCACTCATCGGAGCAGATACACCTGCATTTGGACCTCCTTGCGATCGTCTGTATGACCCTGGAAGATCAGAACATCCTGTAGAGAACGACAACACAGAAAAGACGCATTTCCACCATGTCTGATAGAAGAGCACAGTTTGTTCAACTGAGTAAATTATACACAAATACGTACACAGACCCTCGACACTTGGGCAATAAGTGCCGCGTCTCACAAAACAGCCCCCCCAATCGGTGGGCCACCCATTTTCACGCCATGAACTTTGATGTTACTGACCAAGTCACTCTGATGCCTCCGAAGAATCTTCTTGAGGACAGTCTTCTCCATGACCAAATGGCTCGTCTCCAAAAGGTCCTTGACATCCACCTCCTCCATCGACAGGGCTCGACCTTCCAGCGAATTCAGCTGCATGGCCTCATCCAAAAGCTCCCGCCTCTTCTCCGTGACAAAGAGCGTTCGGCCGTTAGCGCGACCGAGACCCAGAGTATCCAGCACGCCCTTCATGTACTTCTTCAGATACGACTCTCGCAGCCCATCCTGCAAATACTTGTCGGCCAGCAGTTTGAAGTCCTCCGGCAGGGGAAGGTCCATGTCGTCTTCACAGATGATCAGCTCGCCCTTTCTGTAGCGGTAGCTCAGAGCTGTCCGCCAGGCCTTATCGTAGACCTTGCGGTTCAGCTTGGTGCTAAAGTCGCGAGGGTGAGGCCCAAAGACTTTGCCTCCGCCGCGAATCGAGGGACTCTGCCTGGAGCCGAGACGAGCCCTTCCTGAGCCCTTTTGGGGCCGCATTTTGCGATGCGATCCGTGAACTTCCCAGCGGGTCTTGCTCGAGGCTGTGCCTTGGCGGGCATTGTCACCTTCGTAGACAACGGCGAGGTGGAGGAGGTCGCGGCGGAGGGGGAGGTAGAGATGCTTGATGGAGAAGTGCTCCAGCGACGTCGGTTCGAGGGAAGGGAAGCTGTGGATCGTCACGGGTACGGTAGTTGCTGTTGAGTTGATTCATTAGACGGATTTTCGTTTGTGGAAGGGGATCTGCCTGTTTTGGAGGAAAAATCGTACTCGGCATCCACGACTCGAGGATGGATTGTGTGGGCGAGATTTTGGAAACGTCTCGCGCAGGCACTTCAGTGGCCATTGATCGAGTAAAAGCTTTTCTCATGGGTAAAGTCTGCGAAAAGAGTCAACAATCTTATCTGCTATGATGGTTGTCATCAGTGCCAAACATTTGCCGCGCGGGGATGCGCTCACCTTCTGCGAAACTCTCAAGGCAGCCATTGCCTCAGTGAGGCAGGCCAGCCCTGATTTCGAAGACATCGTGAATTAGCACTCCGGCTTTGATGGAGTCTGCTGGTCCGTTGTTGAGTCCGCAGGCTTTAAAACGGTGCCTGTGCCTGATGACGGGTTGCGCTTGCGATGGGATCTCAAAATTCAGATGGGCCTCCAGCACTTCTGTCCGTCCATTGTATTGTTGACCGGACGGGCAATCTCCGCGCCGAGTCCCGAAAGAAAACCGCAAGTGGGTCCACGCTCTCCGTCCTGAGCCACGAACCCTTTGGATGCATTTTCTCATCCGGCAAACAACGAACGTCGCAACTTCGCCTTTCGACCAAGGCAGAACCGGCCCAGACACAGACGCACAATCATGTCACGGTGTCCGGCCGTTGCGCGCCCGCTCGTCAGGCACCTGCGGCAGCCTTCATGCGCCCTTCGATCATTCACCACCGGCGCATCGCGAGCTGCTGAGGTGAAGGAGCAGGGTGTCGCCGCCAAGCCCTCTCCAGAACCCAGCCCTTTCGACCTCGATCCCAACACAGTGTCTGCCAAATTCGAGGCGCAGCTAATGAAGGAGGGGAAATGGCCAATTGGATCAAGAAGAAGGCGACTGGCGATACGAAGCACACAGGACATCCCCTTCGAGCACCTGCCGTACCAGGCATTCCAGGAGGCCCGAAAGATCCTCGCGGCCGATCGAGAAGACAAGCTGGCCAAGATTCGTGCCGGCCTAGAAAAGATTGCGCGGTTGGAGAAATTGGATGCTTCTGAGATTAAGGGCGGACAGGCATCTAAGGATGCCAGATTGGCAGGTTTGAGGAAAGAGGTGGATCGATTGAAGATTCTTGCGGATGTGAATGATCCCATGATCAAAAAGAAATTTGAAGATGGAATGGGTGAGGCTTTTCTCCTTTTCTTGTTACTGGTGTTTCTTTGCTGCTCTGCGAATCGAGCCTATTTGCCCTTTGATTTGTCTCTCTTTGGGCTCGTTGTCAAGAAACCTCAAGAACCAACAATCATTCGGTACGCATGCTAACTCTCGGCGCCTTGCCAACTCCAACTCCTAGGCGACATGAACAAGCCCATCTACCGCGCTCTCGCCGAGAAGAAGTGGCGTTCCTACGACGAGCGTCTTATCACACAGAGAATCACGCAGTTCAACATCGTACCCGATCTGCTCCCCAAGTTCGAGCCAACCGCCGACGTCCAACTATTTTTCCGCCGGTCGAAAATCGAACCTGGCGCCATCCTGGACAGTCTCACTACCGAAAAAGCCCCGCGTCTCCGAGTGCAGGTTTTCGACAAGGGCGAACGTCTTGTCACCGTTGTAGTGCTGGACCCAGATGTGCCCGAGCCGGAGACCAATACTTTCACAAAACGATGCCACTACCTAGCTGCCAACATCCCCCTCAGCCCCACGGATTCATCTCTAGCGTTGATGAATATTGTCGCCGACAACCAGCTCGCTGTGCCCTGGCTGCCCGCGTTTGCGCAAAAGGGATCGCCCTACCACCGCATGAGCATCTTCGTGCTCGAGCAAAAACCCGGCGAAGAACTAGACGTGTCCAAGCTGAAGGAGCTGTACTCTAGCCGCGACAACTTCTCGCTGAAATCCATGCGGGACAAGTTTAGCCTCAAGCCCTTTGGCTTCAACATGTTCCGCTCTGTCTGGGACGAGAATATGGCTGCCGTCATGGAGCGACACAACCTGGCCGGTGCTGACGTGGAGCTGCGACCCACGCGCGTTCGCAGCCTCAAGGCGCGTGTCAAGCCTCGTGGATGGGAAGCCAAGCGACAGAGTGCCAAGTGGCGCCATGTTTGGAAGTACACCAAGAACATCAGGGGTCTTTCCAACAAGAAGGGCTGGTTGCGAAAGATGTAGACGTCATGGAATGGCTGCTGGATTGGATGGACAGCTGTCGAAGCTTGTGTGTATTATAGTAATGTACATGTGTCAAGAACAAGACAAAAACAAATTAAAATGCTTCTCACAGGTATTTCTCAGACGGTTCCGTTTCGTTATTGTCAATCTCCATCGCAATCAAACAGCCATGTCTGTTCAAGGGGTTCACTTATGGCTATTGCGGGCAGTGCTGCACCACTCTCAAGGCTTTATTGGCTGATCACATCAGATTGGCAACATCAGGTTCTTAGATGTGATTCATAATGCTAATGACTGACTTGCCTCGTCACGGAGAGACTCGGGAGAAGAAGTGAGAGGGGTGACGACATTGGATGATCCGTTGCGATTTCGATAATCCTCAGGCGCTCGCACAGCACCGCAGCGTATCGGACAGAAACATGCAGCCATTTCCCCAGGATGCCGATTCGCTCTGTGAAGCTCGTATCACTCACAGCGAGATTGTGCAACACAACACGAAAACGTGCTATATGATTTCTCCCAAAATATGTCACGGCTGGCTGAGAAATGATGAAGATGTCACTATAGGTAGCTTGTTGGCAAAGACCGGTCATAGGTGAACGTCATACGGAGTACTCCTAACTTCGCACAAGCTCTCCAGACGTTAACGGCCCGAAGTATGCATATCGACAGCCCTTTGGAGCGTCGCATGTTAAGGCCAATGCCACGGGAGACGTTTCAGTGTCTTCCTCATTCGGCAACCGCCCCGTTGAATGGGCACCTATCGTCGGGAGCACAAGGGGCAATCGCTGCAAAATCTTGGAGAATGCGTGGAGGCCTGCCGCGGCGGAGTTACACCGAGCCAACAACAACAGACGTACTCGCAGATATAGGGTGGTATCTTATACGGAGTAGACTTATTATACCCATGAGCTGGTATGGAAGTGCAACTACGCCTCCTGTTTTGGGCAACAGATCAGACGTGATTCGTAGCACATTGGGATCACAGCTAGCTTCGTCCGGACGAGACATTCCATCCATAACTGCCAGAGGCTCAATTCGAGCGTGAAAAGCTCACTCTGCTCCGAGATATTATATTCCACAACAGGAGAGTCAAGCAGAAGCCCGGCGTACAGCTCCGCGATTGCGCCGCCCATGAGGCCGGAACTAACGGTGCGCTGCTTCGCGGGGATGGAGCGAGATAGCATGACTCGACGACTCTGCGAAGTGCCGCTCTAGGAAGTTATCGTATGCCTTGACCATTTGCTTTGCTGGCAGCTGCTGTGCTTCCTTCTGCCGTCCGTCTAGGAAGGAGGACGCTGCGAAATCAGCGCGCGGTAAGAAGCTGGTTGAACACATCATGATGACACATTTGTTTCTGTGTCTGTGTCTGAAACTGTGCCTTTGTCTCTTGCACCGCACGTTTTAGGAAGAGAGAGCGGGAAACAAGGTCAAGCGCGGAAGGTAATGCGTGCTTCGTTCGCTTTGTAGATGCTGCTAACATGAATTGGCATGGCGTAAAGTTCTCTCTTGCCGTATACAAACGTTCGAGATACATCCCTTACAATCGTCATGCCTGCTTTGTTTCTCACTTGCATGGTTGCACTTTGCCGTGCAACCATTGATGCACGATAAATGTATGTACTAAGTTCTAACTGCTATATCCAGAAGACTGGTGGTCAAAAAGGTGCATTATTACCTACCTAGGTGAGATGGACGTCTTGTGGTTGGCTGGTGTTGTTCTCCTGAGCCGTAACGCGTGTGCTGAATTGATAATGAACAGGTTTCTTTCATTCTTTTCACGACGATGTGCAACATGGACAAGATAGCTATCAATAGTTACTCTCATATCATTATTAATCTACAAGATGTAGTGGTCCAGAACGGGCCCGAGCCTCGAGGTGGTGATGATTTGGGGTATTATTTTCTTGGTGGGGGTGTACCAAGTTTGCCTCCACTTCCCCGCAACACACAGAAAATCGACCTTCAATTCTGAGAATTCTGATGCTCAAACCACTCTTCAGGATGCCAGACCTCTGTCGGTCGCTCCTTCACCCCAGGCGGCTTCTTCATCACCCTCAGGTACTTATTCAGATCGACTGATGCCTCCTTGTGCCACTCAGTGAGCTTCTCAAAATTGATACAATGGGCCTGGATGGAGCTGCACAACAAGACTTGTAAGACCGATATTCGGTGGTGACCCGGAGTCTCTATCCTCTGCAACGAGGTGAGTTTGGGAGAGCGTCTTACAAGTCTGGAAAGGGATATTCTAGACCCTCGGTCCAATGGCGAGTGACGAGGTTCAAGTTATTGCTTTTGCCGGGTTGATCATCATCCGCGGTTAGCTACCTAGGTAGTCAGAAAGCAAGAGGGCTATTCATCGAGCGAGTCACCCGACATGAACAAAGGAGAGGAACACAAAAACATGAACGAAGGGAGGGTGTAAATAACAGGTGAAAGTGCGCTTACCTGCACGAGATGTGCTGAAACAAAATGTCAACGCAGTGATTGAGGTGGATTTCCGGCATAGAATCCTCCTTCGTTGCGTCCGCTGTGATAGTCCAATGTCAGTAAGTAAACCCCCTTGCCCCTTCTTTTCAGGCCCAGTAGAAGCTCCTATAGAGGATAGCACGCCGGAACTACCTATAGTCCTGTTATAGTACGTGGCATAGGCGGCTTGCCGAAGTCTATCCTTGTGATCAGCGAGGTTTCGCATCGATTGCCCAGATTGAAGCTTCATCTTTCTTCAAAACTCATGACACACACGTGCGACAAACTGTCAATGAAGAAGGAGACGTTGGAGAGAGAAGAGTAGTTTTAATACTCACACATTCAGGCAATGTAGATTATGGAACACGTCCAACGCCGCCACATAGGCATCGTCCCCGAGACCCCAATCATCGTCCTCGAGCTTGGCCACCGTATCTGGATCCTTGCCCATCTTGATAATCTGCTCTCGCGTGACCGGAATGGGCCGTATGAGCTCAATGTCTTGCGTCCAGATCGCGTCCGCTGCTGGGTTCGGAAACTGCCGTGCAATGGACAGTTTGCCGGCTGGCATGACTGTGCCGTTGATTCTGCGGATAGAAGGCTCGAGGTCAATCATGTCATAGATAGGAGCTTCGTTACAACACCAGTGTTAGCCAACAAGCTCCAGATACGGGTGGAGGGGTTTCCCATTCCCACGGCTGGCAGAGAGTGAGGGTGTTGGACGTACTATAGCTTGATGTGGCTCTCAATTCTGCATTCAGCACCCTTTTCTGCGATCGGATGCCCAAGCTGGTCATCATACTGGCCGTCATGAGAAACAGCACCATATTGGATATCGAAATGACAATAAAGGCTCTGCTCCACCGTCCATTAGAGTGTGCGGTCCCCGCAGACGCCGTCGTGGCAGACGCAAGAGGGACATAGCCTCGGAGACGCTTCGCAAAGTCCTGAACGATCATGTCTTTGGTATGTGAGCGTTGGGTATGGGATTCAAGCGGATGCCGCTCCTCACCCAATATAACGGAGACAAGCTGCGGCGCGACACAAGAAGAAATTTGCCTAAAGAGGAGGGGAGCCAAGGAGCCGAGAGCTCGAAAAGGCCCGTCTCCTCGCTCGAGACTTAATGGTTGGTCACAATACCAGACCCATCCCGGAGGTTTCCTAACTTCTCGTGTCGTCAGATATCCATTGATCGGAATCGACAAAACTGCAGGATGGTCAGTAACTTCTGTTCAGGAAGACATTTGGCAAGCACCGCGTCTGCTGTGCGGCCCTACGTAAGCAAGACAACATGTAGCAGTGTATGGCGGAATGTTGGAAGATATATCAAGCAGCTCTTTTATATTACCATTTGCAACCGTTACTTTCATAGCCTCGGTATCACCGACAGACTGTCTGGACATCCGGTACTGTTGCATTGATGGCTTGCTGCGTGATGTCATCACCGTATCACGTCGTGCTGGTACATCTTCCACCACATGAGGGCATTGAAGAGCAACCTGCAAGGAAACGAGTTCTATACTGTGAGGGGAATGTTGCTTTCGCGACACCTGTGGTCAATGACATGGTCCTACAGCGTGTGTTGTTATGGCCGAGATGGCGCCCTTGCAAGTTGCTGTTGTATTGGGAGAGAGCCGCAGACAACGGTCCCGCCGCATATTGGCCATCTCCCTTTTCCATCTCTATTTATTGAGGCCTTCATGTCTCTCCGATTTTTTCTATAAGTAGTCAGCTTCATTTCCCGGTAACTGCTTCAGTCTTCAATCCTAGCACTCCGCCTACCTCTAAGAACCTCTTGGTTCAAACTCAGTCCTGCTTCGCGCACCAACACTCAAACTTCAATCTCCTGTTCCAGCTTTACACCAAAACATCATACATCATGCATTTCACACTTCTTCTTGGACTTTCCGCCGCCGTCTCGGCTCTTCCTCTTGATGGCTCCGACAAGAGCCTTCAGTCCGACTCCACGCTCAGCGGCCTGAAGCTTCCTCTCTACAGACTCAGAGACTGGGCAGAGGAGAAGGTGGAGAAGGAAATAGAAGACATTGACGACATTCTGGACCGCTCTCTGCCTGACGCTGACAATGTGGTTGTCAATGTCGCGAACTAAATCGCCCCCCTCAGCCACGACCCTTCCTGCTCCTGCGTCTTCCTCTGGATCCAATCTGCAGAACTTGCAATGCCATCAGGACAAATTTAGAAGAAGCGTCTTTCCCAAAGAAGTCTGGTTTACTTCAAACAAAGCTGGTTCTCGAGGACTGAGTGACAAGAGACGAGGCAACAAAATCGGATTTGCGACATTCAAATACGCTCACGCAGAGGAAGGAGGCACAAAGTGCGCACATCAGGCGAGATGGATACTTATGGTTTGCTGGTGTTGTTCTTCTGAAATGTAACGCGTGTGGTGAACGGGCAATTGACAGGTTGCTTTTATTCTTTAAAGATAATTTGCGACTTGCATAAGACACTGATCAATAGCTACCCCTAAATGAAAAGTCTACACACGGCAATCGCCCAAGCAGCCAAGGCCCAACTATTTATGCATCAAGAGTGCCAAGTGACCACCTATGAGCCGCAAAACCTTCTCACTGTGCGTCGCGCAATTATCCCGCCGTAGATGTATATTTTTGAAGGTGACTCGTGAGAATGACAAGTTTAGATATTGTCTGTAGTGATCCAGAACGGGTCCCAAGTGGTGATTGATGAGGTTAATTCTTGCCGAGGTTCAACATAGGTACCAGGTACCTAGGTACCTCCTAACTTTCAAGTTTGCCTCCACTCCACTTCCCCGCACCACGCAGAAAGCCGACCTTCAATTCTGGCGCTCAAACCACTCTTCAGGATGCCAGACCTCTGTCGGCCGCTCCTTTACCCCAGGCGGCTTCTTCATTACCCTCAGGTACTTGTTCATATCGATCGACGCCTCCTTGTGCCACTCAGTGAGCTTCTCAAAATTGATGCAATGGGCCTGGATGGAGCTACAACAACCAAACTTGTAAGACCAGTATTCCAGCGACCCAGAGTTCTATATTCTGCAAGGATGTGAATTTGGGAGAGCGTCTTACTCCGTAGTACTTACAAGTCTGGAAAGGGGTATTCTAGACCCTCGATCCAATGGCGAGTGACCAGGTTCAAGTTGTTGCTTTTGCCGGTTTGATCATCATCCGGTTAGCTAGCCAGGAAGCAAGAGGGCTGTTCAACACGCAAGTTCCCGCGAACGAAACGGAAGAAAAGAAAACACGAGGATGAAAGAAGACAGAGTAGAAGTCGCAGGTCACAGGTGCAAGGTTCCCTTACCTGCACGAGATGTGCTGAAACAGAATGTCAACGCAATGATTGAGGTGGATTTCCGGCATAGAATCCTCCTTAGTCGCATCCGCTATGATAGTCCAATGTCAGTGAGTAAACCCCTTATCTCTTCTTTTCAGGCGAGAAGAAGCTACTATAGAGGACGACGCTTCAAAACTACCTAAAGTCCTATTATAGTACGTGGCATAGGCGGCTTTCCGGAGTCTATGCTTCTGATCAGCGAGGTTTCGATTGCCCAGGATCCAGGTTGAAGCTTCATCGTTTCTTCGAATCATGGCGCGAACTTCTTCGCAAGCTCTGGACGTTAAATGAGACAACGAAGAAAGAAGGAAAGTCAATACTCACGAATTAAGGCAATGTAGATTATGGAACACGTCCAATGCCGCCACATACGCATCGTCTCCAAGACCCCAATCATTGTCCTCGAGCTTGGCCACCGTATCTGGATCCTTGCCCATCTTGATAATCTGCTCTCGCGTGACCGGAATGGGCCGTATGAGCTCAATGTCTTGCGTCCAGATCGCGTCCGCTGCTGGGTTCGGAAACTGCCGTGCAATAGACAGTTTGCCGGCTGGCATGACTGTGCCGTTGATTCTGCGGATAGAGGGCTCGAGATCAATCATGTCATAGATGGGAGCTTCGTTACGACTCCAGTGTCAGACAACAAGCGCCAGATACGTGTTGAGGGATTTCTATTCCAACGGCTAATAGCGACTGAGAGTGTTGGACGTACTGTAGCTGGATGTGGCTCTCAATTCTGCATTCAGCACCCTTTTCTGCGATCGGATGCTCAAGCTGGTCATCATACTGGCCGTCAGGAGAAACAACACCATGTTAGATATCGACATGACAAGAAACGCTCTGCTCCACCGTCCATTGGAGTATGCTGTCCCAGCAGACGTATTTTCGTCCCGGTTAACGAGCCTCTCCGTCGTGGCCGACTCGACAGGGACATAGCCCCGGAATCGCTTTGCAAAGTACTGAACGGCCATGTCTTCGAGATATGCGAGCGTTGATTAAGGGCGTTTCGAGGGTGATGATGCTCCTCACCCAAGATAACGGAGACGAGCCGCGGCGCGACACAAGAACATAGGTTGAAAGAAGGGAACCCAAGATACATAGTCGTAAGTGTCCGCCTTCCCGCTCGAGACTTTGATGGCCAACATCAAGGGTCCATTCGGGATACTCTCAAGGAATCTATTGATCATACGACAAAATGGCAGGATGGCTCGTGACTGAACACCGCGTCTGCTGTGCGACCCTACGTAAGTAAGACGCATGTAGCAGTGCATGGCCACGGATTTTCAAAAGACATATCAAAGCCGCTCTTTTATATTGTAATTCGGCAACGTTCTTTTCATTATCTCGGTATCATCAACAGCCCGTCTGGACGTCCGGTGCTTTTGCATCGATGGCGTGATGCTACCACGTCGCGCTGGTACCGCATGAGGGCATTGACGAGCAACCTGCAAGCAAAAGAAGTCGATATCGTGAGGAGAATGTCGCTTTCGTGGCTTGTCATCAACGGTATGGTCCTACAACACGTGTAGGTATGGCCGAGATGTGGCTATTGTATAGGGAGAGACTCGAGAGCCGCAGAAAACGGTTCATCGATGATTGCATACTGGCCATAACGTTCCTCCTCCTTCGTTGCTTGTTTTTTTCCTTCGTGTCTCTCCAAACAAATTTGTGCATAACAATAATCGCTCTGCTCGCGCCGTCCATTTCAGGGTGCGGTCTCAGGCTTCAGAGACCTATTTTCGTCGTGGTCAACGAGCCTCTCCGTCGTGGCCGACTCAAGAGGGACATAGCCCCGGAATCGCTTTCCATAGTCCTGAATGACCACGTCTTTGATATGTAAGCGTTGATTATGGTCTTCGAGGGGGATGATGCTCCTTACGCCTCGCGACACAAGAAAGTTTGCCCAGGTGGTAGGGAAGAGGGAACCGAAGATAATCGTAAGGGTCCGCCTTTTCGCCATTAAGGGCCCATTTGGGAGGCTTTCAAAACGTCTCATGTCAGAAATCCAATTGATTGTACGACAAGATTGCAGGATGGATGGCCTGTGACTAAGCACCGCATCTGCCGTGCGACCCTACGTAAGACACCGGAAGATATATCAAAGCCGCTCTTTTTCACATTACTATTTGGCACCCTTACTTTCATAGTCCCGGTAAGATCGACAGCCAGTCTGGTCATCAGGTGCTTTCGCATCGATGGCGTGATGCTATCATGTCGTGTTGATCCATCTCCTCACCGCTGCCCGCATGTTGGCATTGAGGAGCAACCTACAAGCAACCGAAGTCAACACCGCGAGGGGAATGTCGCTTTCGCGGCTTGTGATCAATAATGTGGTCCTACAACACATGTCGTTATGGTCGAGATGTGGTTATTGTGTTGGGAGAAACTCGAGAGCCGCAGATAACAGTCCGCCACATACTGGCCATTATCTTTCTCCTCCTCCTCCGTTCCTATAAAGTACTTCCACAGGACCTCATTTCTCTCAGCACTTCGAACCACTCTCGATTCAAACTCATTCCTGTCTCGCACACCAACAACCAAAACTTGAACTTCACCTCCATTTTTACAACAGCACACCATACATCATGCGTTTCACACTTCTTCTTGGAATTACCGCCGCCGTGGCTCTCCCTCTTGATGGCTCCGGTAAGAGCCTCCGCTCCGACTCCGCGTCCACCGGCCCAAAGCTTCCTCTCTACAGAATTGTAGACGAGCATCACCAGAACCAAGTGAGAGCTGGAGATGGGGAAGTTCTGGAACGCTCTCCCTTGACTGCCCCGAAACTTCCTCTCTACCGAGTCTTCGATGAGCATCACCAAAACCAAGTGAGAGATGGGGTTGGGGAAATTCTGGAATGCTCTCCCTTACCCGAGGCGGACAAAGTGGCTGTCAACGCCGCCAACTAAATCGGCCCCTCTTAGCCACGACCCTTCCTGCTTCTGCGTCTTCAGATTTCCCCTGGATCCCTGGTCCCTGGAATTAATGTAAAGCTGGTCTTCGGGAACTGAGTTACTAGAGACAAGATAACGGAGATTGGATTTGTGATATTCAAGTACTCTCACGCGAAGGAAGGGGGCCACATTGGTTGTTTGAGTCGCTAGGTAGTTCAAGGGAAGGAGGAAGATGGTCAGGAAGAAAAAGAGTCCAAAGTTCCGTACGGGATTGTACAGGAACGCATGCGGCATGGAAAATCTCTCACCTCTACTCTTGATTTCTTTTTTCGTCTTCCATAGGTGGTCTGACAGACGGACTAGAGATATTCAATGGAAAAGTAGCATTCATTCGCTGGATTGAGAAATGAAGTATGTACAGCAACACAGGAACAATCTCATCGTAACTGGCAGGTGGTCTGCATGCCATCTCGTACCTCGTGATGTGATGAAAGCCCCAGCAATCACCCCCACCGTCCCCTGCCCCGGAAGAAAAAAGAAGAAGAAGAAGAAGAAGAAGAAAACTGAATGCTATGTATGTCCATTTTGCATTGTTCACTTATACTTCCAAGTTTCTATACAAAGAGCTCGACCTTTTGCAGCCCCCCTCTCCACGACAACAAAAAAACAGGTATATTATTACGCCGATAAACTCCCAAGAGAATTAAACCTAAATCTCCTTTAGGCTTTCCTTTCCATTACTTCCTTTTCAAAACTCTTTTCCACACCGTAAAGCCGGCTGTTTTTAGAACTCGGCGGCGACGCCATTCATCGAAAGCCCTTCCATCCTCACTTCCTCGATGATTTGATCCAGGATCCCAGCACTGGCGGCGACGAGACCCAGGAAGGGGGGAGATGATTTAGTAACCTTGCTGAGGAATTCGGGGTGTGCTTGCAAGCTATTTGTGTGTCAGGTATTAGCACGAATCCACTTCCAGCCTTTCTTCTAAATGTCTCAACCATCACACGCGGATGCACAACTTACCCCACAAAGAATGGATGATCTTTCAGCTCACAGGCCTCCATGCGATTGCCTGTCTCGTCCTTGGCGACGAAGTGCAGGCCTGCCTCCTCAAGCTCGTCGACCCGAGCAGGGTTGACTTCGTAGCGATGTCGGTGACGCTCGTGAATCTCAGAAGCGCCTCCATAGAGAGCGCGGAGCTTGCTCCATTCTGAGCCGGGCTGGAACAGACTTGGCCGGGTGCCCAGTCTCATAGTTCCTCCCAATTGTCTAGGCATCAATGTAAGCAGGGTGCCGGAATTGTCAGGGTATTAATTGATGGGGGCAAGGGCGAAGTAGACTCACTCTTTGGACGACTCGGGCATGAAAACGACCACGTGATTGTCGGCATCTTTGGAGTTGATGTCGTCTACCCATTCCTCCGATGTGGCCTTGGATCGACCGCACAGGGATCGGGAGATTTCGACGGTGGCGACTTGCATACCCAAGCAGATACCTAGGTAGTTGCGCTTGTTTTCACGAGCCCACTTGGCACAGGCAATCATGCCCTCAATACCTCTTGAGCCGAAGCCTCCTACAAGATTGGTTAGTTTTCGGGATGCTCTCGGCCTCTACTAGTATGCAAAGAACTACACACCTGGTACGATAACCCCTTGAGCTTCGCAGACTGTCTGCCACGCTTTGTGGTATTTGGCAGGATCGCTCTTTTGCGTCGATGCCTCCAGATGCTCTGAATCAACAGGCAGTAGGGTCAGCTTGCGACGACATCGCATGGCCGCGTGCTCCAAGGCTTTGATAACTGAGAGGTAAGAATCGAGCATGCTTGTGTATTTCCCAACAAGCGCAATCTGCACCGGAGTTGAGTCCTTGGGGACGATGACTGTCTTCTTCCACAACTCCCAAAGGGCTGCGCCATTTTCGCGGATGGCAGGCGACATGGACAGCTTGTCCAATTCCAGCCCCGACGTAAGACGCTGAAGTAGCCCTTGCTCGTGGAGAAGCATAGGCACCTGATAGACGGTTTCCATGTCGTGTACGCCGATGACCTGCTCATAGTCGACCTGACAGCTTGACGCGATTTTCCGGATCGTACCGTCCACCAGGGTTGTGTCGCAGCGGCAGGCGATCTGGCTCTGGGTCAGTCGTGTCACATCAGGCGGCTCCGAGTCAGTTGGCTGCTTACCAAGTCTGGAATGAGACCTGCGCTTCGCATTTGCTTGATGGCATGTTGAGTTGGCTTCGTCTTCTCTTCTCCGTGGATCCTACAGGATCAAGTTAGCTCAGAACCATTGCTAGGTGCTTGACCCCAGTTTCGGCAAGAAGATTCTTACAAAGGGACAAAAGAGACCTGGATGTTAAAGAACGATGAGTTGGGATCCCTGCTTAGTTTGTGTCGCAGCTGGACCAGAGCCTCAACGAAGGGCGCCGACTCAATATCTCTAGATGCGTTTTGTTAGTTAATGGTGTTCTCAAAAACGGGCATAGATCATGTTTCGGGCAAAAACGTACCCAACCGTTCCACCCTACGAAGTCCTGAATGTTAATAACCAAGTTGAAACAACGTTCCAAAGCAACGTACCAGTTCAACTGGAACAAAAGGTCAGCCAAAGCAAACAGAAACCAGGGCAGAAAAGGACAGAGACAGAAAGGATGGGCCGCAACGCACTAATGCAGACGTCCGGTTCTTCGCCAGAGTCATCAACAGGAACCTTGGCAACTCTTGTGATCCACTCCACAATCATGTTGGTAATGTGCGGGACAACTTGCACTGTCCTCCCCAGGTATGCCCCCTTTCGCTCGCGAGAGATAACTTCGTGGTAAATCTTGCCGGTCGTGATGTTGTTGTCGCGGGAGAGTTGAATACCGAGGTATCTGATGGAGCAAAGATGATCAGCGCTGCGTCGAAAACGGGCAGCCGTCCGAGGGTTTTTCGTTTTTACCTCTCATAATTTCCCAAATCGAGATCAGATTCTTCCTCATGTCAGCTTCGCGATCCTAAACCCATGTGATCTCGTTCTTTTCTCTCGCTCGCTCAATACGTACCGCCACCGTCAGCAAGAACGAAGCACTCGCCATGCCTATTTGCGGTCGTTAGTATTCGCATCCGTTGATCGCAATGAATTTGTCGAAAAGCTGCAGAGCCAGTAGACGTACTCGAGAGGTCCCAAAGCTAGGTCGAGCAATGTCAGTGGTGGGACTGTGAGGTACGATTTCGGTGCGTGTCTGCTTACTGCCGGCGTCCATGTTCAAGTAAGGGTCGATCTGTTCAATTTAGTCGTCGTCAAAGGTATATCGATTCCTTTCGCAAGTACCTTGATCGCCTGCCACCACAAGGTCAGTAACGCCAATGCGCAATGGGAAAAGCATTCTCTCGTACCGTGACTCGAAGTCCCGTAGTCTTGAGCAACAGGCCGGCCGAAGAGGCTGATCGCAAATATCAGCAAACTGAAAGCCAATGGGGCCACCGAGTCCGATGTGATTCGAATCCGTACCAATAATGCCTATTCAACAAGAAGTGCGGTTAGTAAATGCCAGGTACGTTGATCATCGCGGTAATAACGCCCTGTCAAACGCACGAGACAATCGTGAAGAAGAGGGCACATTGATCTGCACATAGGCGCGACTAACCTTTTCCGACGCCGGAGATGACACCACCACTGACAAGAACGACACGCATTTCGACGGTTGGCTTTGGCCCGTTGATTGCGTTGTAGGTGAAATGTCGGAGTCTTGGAAACTCGTGACAATTGGGTTCGTCTTTGTCTCCAAAAGAGACGTCGAAGCCGATTTTTTTTTGCGGACCGCGTTACGGCGACGACGCGTATGTACCTAGGTATATATTTGCCTGGGAGGTCACAATTTATACATATGTATAAGTTTTAGGTACAAAGTGGCAGGAAGTGGGTCCGCAAGAAGTCAGAGATTGCGGTGGCCACGTGGGAGCGATGGACAGCGTAGCCTCGCACATAAAAGTTAAAAACTTAAACCTTCAAGCCATCGACACCCACCTTTGAGTCTTTGACAGTCACTTGACACACGTTGTCCTCAGTCTTGACTCTTTACTCTGTTGTGACTGTACAAGGCTTGAAAGTTTGACAGTAGTGCTGGGTGCAGAATTAACAGTTCAGAGCTGACTCACGATTTCGACCTCCCCTAGACCGTATGAGCTCAACCTCGCATCGAGGACCAATCAACTGTCACCGGCGACCGCCCTGAAGATGTCACCGCCTGGAGATATTCCACCCCGATATGGCGTGCGCCATTCGGAGGTGCCAGCTCATCCATGGTTCGGCGCACGTCAGGACACTCGGAGCACAGGGGACGCAGGATACGTGCGCCAAGGGTATTCAGGATATTTGGGCATTGTCCGGACAGACAGGAAGACATTGCAAGACATTGTGTACATAGGTCTAAGGTATGCCATCGCTGGCTGTCCCCTAGCCTAAAGTTCCTTGTACAATGTAGAGCCACAGTCGATTGTTGCGTCCTAGATATTCATCAGTTCCAAGCCCCAATTACTGGCCCTTGTCACGACTCACAACAGCACGCCTACCTACAACCGACAGCTAGATTGTGCCTCGTCTTCAGGACTTGCACGAAGTGTGTGACAAGGGCCAATATTTGGGACTAGGGACTGAGGAATGTCAATCCAGAACGTGATGATTGACTGTGACTCTACAAGGAACTCTAGAGGCGTGTGTCCTCCCTCTGAGTGACTGAGTCCTTGACGTGGCTAGCGATGATATGTATATACACCGTCCCTGCTGCAAACACCGGCTACGTGCCTGAATATCCCGATTGTGCCGGCAACCGCTCTGCAGACTGCAGGTATACGCTGTACCGGCAAACCGCCATGCAGGCAATCGCTGAGCCGGTAGCCTCTATGCCGGGAAACGCTGTACCGTCACCGTCGCTGAGGGTTAGATGGGAGACGAACGGCGCAGCTTGTGGAGAAATGCAATGGCTCAAGCGAACTTGCGAAGGCAGGACACAAAGAAAGGCCTCTGGGAGTTGGAACGCCGGGCAAGACTTCGAAGCGGACTACCTTCCGAATCCCGACAGATCCCACCACTACTCCGAGTAGTAGGAATAACACGGTAACATGGAACACTCATGGGGAGAAAGCCGCAGCCTTCGCAGAACGATTCTTTCCCCACTCCACAGCACGCACATCGGACATCCGGACAACGCTGCGCATCGACTCGACAACGCCCTATCCCCAAGGGAGGAGCACTTCACACAGGAAGAGATCAAAGGGATCATCAAACGCCTAGTCAGAGCCCGCTCCAAGGCCGACCGGCTCTGAACCTCTACCATACATGTGCGAGGCCCTGTCTCTATATTGTAGGTAGCCCATCGCTCCCACGATACAGTGAGAAATGATGATGATGATAGATGATACATACATAGATCTATGTCGAGCTGTCCACACCCGTGGAACGACGAGGCCATGTACATGTAGGAGCTCTGACCTAAAGTGCCACATGCAAGCCTCAAAAAGGTCAATTTCAAGTGGTGCCTGAAATGTGATTGTGAGACTGCTACCAATTACCAGTTCCTCTCTCCCGTGATACGAAATCTTCACACTCAGCGACTAGACTTGGCATGTCATAGATCAAATCTTCAGAGACGTCAGAAAATGACTCGGTATCGTAGCCCAGGCCATCACATCGGGCTTTGATATCGTCATAGACGGCACTAACAGAGGTATGTTGTCCCTGCCAACAACTAAGAGTCACATCTCCAAATTCTGCCGCATGCTTCCATGCCGTAATAATGCGCTGGATCAAACCCTCGTCCGAGGTTTGTTTCACGAACCACAATTACTAACAGATAATATCTTGAATCCGTGATAGGGGCCTGATGCACAGCACAACACTATCTGGAGGTGAACGCAGGCCGGATTCCAAGGGTTGGCATGTGACATTTAGCTTCAAGACGCAGGAGCAGTTGGATAGCGGGACACATGTCACATGTCAGAAGTTTTGGATAATGGGCCCACGTTAGAACTTAGCCATTCCGAACTATAATTTAATTATAGGCTCAAGTCGACCGTCGACGCAGGAGTATTTATTTCTTTCCGATTTCTTTGTCTTCTTCGCCGGCCGACTTGAGCTTCCCGCCTCTCTCCATGGGTTTGCCAATGTTGACCCTGTAATTTGCAGGTGCTCTTGCTCTGACTGAGTGACAACGGGTCGAATTATCAATTTGCATATTTTCCAAGACAAACTTCGTTGGGACTCGTCGAGAAGGGCCTCCGGGGGCAAGCTTCTTTACCGTTGTTCAACTTATGATGTTACGCCTATTTTGATCTCCGGGGGAACTTCGCTGAGGTTACTTACTCGCCTGAGAAGGCAGACAGCTTCAAGTTGAACAACGGTAAAGAAGCTTGGCCCCCGGAGCCTGGAAGCCCTTCTCGACGAGTCCCAACGAAGTTTGTCTCGGAAAATATGCAAACTGATAATTCGACCGTTGTCACTCAGTCAAAACAAGGGGCCAGGGCCTCTGCAAATTGCAGGGTCAACATTAGCAAACCCATGGAGTGAGGCGGGAAGCTTAAGTCGGCTGGTGAACTTCGAAGAAGACAAAGAAATCGGAAAAGAAGAAAAAGACTCCTGCGTCGACGGTCGACTTGAGGCTATAAATAAATTATAGTTCGGAATGGCTAACGTGGGTCCATTCTCCAAATTCCAAAACTTCTGACATGTGACATGTGTCCCGCTATCCAACTGCTCCAGCGTCTTGAAGCTAAATGTCACATGCCAACCCTTGGGATCCGGCCTGCGTTCGTCTCCAGATAGTGTTGTGCTGTGCACAGTGCAACAGGACCCTATCACGAAAACGAGATATTATCTGTTAGTAATTGTGGTTCGTGAAACAAACCTCGGACGAGGGTTTGATCCAGCGCATTATTACGGCATGGAAGCATACCGTATCATGTATGAAGATAACGAGAGGAACACCGCCGTTCTGCGTGGCTGCAGACTGCAGTGTATGCCAGCCACATGTGTCTGAGCCTCTTTGGCTCTGAGGGCACCAATGACCATTCCATCGCGGTAAACAAATATCTCACGTCACATCCGAGTAGACATTCTGGGACCTGATGACAAAAGTTTTAGTTATCCTTAGATTCTCGTCAACGAGCAACGGGGAGTACTAACTTTGATAGACGGGGAATTCTAAGTTCGATTCTGTCAAGTGTCAATGTCGATGAGTAGTGCAGAAGTTGAAGTTTTCTTGACAGGAGATAGGTACTACTGTAGAAGACTGAAGTTGAGAGATCTGAATTGCATGCGATGTAGATACCTATCTGTTCGTGTACAGAAGTTGAACAGAAGAAGTTGAACAGAAGAAGTTGAACAGAAGAAGTTGAACAGAAGAAGTTGAACAGAAGAAGTTGAACAGAAACCATCCGAGCCATTACCTGGGCCCCTTTTAAAAGTGAGTTTGGACCTTTCATTTAATTGCGGCAGGTGCTAGGCGGCCGTCTTCACTGTTCAGTCACCAGTGACCACTGACTCACCAGTGACGACAGCTGGCGACTCGGCGCCACTGTTGGAACAAACAATAAATAGGAAAGAGCGACTTGGCATTGCAATTTGCCCGTATTATTTGAACTTATGAACAAGCGCAGGGATTGCAGGCTGCAGAACTCCCATACGGCATTACAAATAGGGCTTGCGGCTTCCAACATTGGACAAATACTTGGACCAATGCCAGGAAATTCGGTACACTTCTCCGGAAGAAGTGAGCATGCCTCCGGAAATCTCACTAAGAGATGGCTTATGTTTATCGAACACTGGTGACTGATGATGATCCACGAGCGGCTGCACAAGTTTACAGAGCCAAAATCGGTACAAGGTGCATGTGGGGTCGATGTGGGGCGACCGCTTTGTACCGGGTACAAGGTACCTCGCTGCGGAGTGTGGACACTGGAAGCACAGTGCTTCCCCCCGTCGTCCCAGCGCCTCTAGCGGCCAACATCCCCCCGAAACTCGCTGCAACTGCGCTGCAACAGTGCTGTGCGGCGTCCAGTGCTTCCACAGTGCTTCCCGTCGTTCCAGCGCCTCAGATACAGCGGCCAGCACCCCCCGCAAGTGCTAAAACTCGCTGCAACTGCGCCGCAACAGTGCTGTATTCTTGAAGGCGCGAATAGGGTCGACAGAGCATCTTTTCGCTGCTCCGAGTGCACTGCAGGACCAAAAAATCGATACCGTGAGGCGAAGGTCATCATCGGCATCTTCTTCCATCACGAATCATACAATTTCAGGGATAAGGTTATAATTGTCGGAATCGCTGACCAAGCGAACAGTGTCACATGATCGGATACACCAATGTGGTGCGTAGCCGTCACAAGTTCACAACATTGAGGGATGAAGGGCTTACCCTGTTTATCCCAACAATAATAAGCGAAGGAAAAGTCTCGAGGATAAACACTAAACCTGCCATGCTGCTCGCAAAAAATGCGTCTTGACTCGTGGGGCTCCCGGGCTCGTAAGGGGACCTTTGGACAATGTCACAATGGACTCCACGTAAGCCATTCAGTACGTCCAAGCTTGAATCCAATCTTAGATTCTTGATCTTAACCTCGGAATCTCTCTGTTGTTCCCCCTTGCCATTCTGTACCTCTAAGCCTTTCGTTTCCTCCCAGTCTTTGTAGGATCTTTCGGTGCCTGCAAGTCAATGGTATTCTTTGCCCGCAAGTCACTCAGTACCTCCAA
>SRQL01000336.1:0-29999 GCA_018360575.1 Claviceps sp. LM454 group G7
AACCGTCACCATCAGACCCCTAGCTTGTAGTCCAATACTATCTGGCAGACTCTTGAGCATACCTTCACTCCGTGCAGACCCTTTACCCCCTGACAGCGTGCTACGTCCAGATAGATCAAGCTTGATTTAATGGCACCATTGAAGCTGCCAAGGAAACAATTTGATGGGTACTCATCACGCGTCTATTTAATTGAAGAAAGTCTAGATGGACACCGTGGTTACTAGTTAGTCATTGATTGAAAGCCTCAGTACAAGCGCATAATACATACTATGTACGTACATATTGTGAGGAACGCATAATCGCCCGTTCCGCCCAAAAGGTCAAGTGACCAAGTTGCATGGCAGCAGCTTGACCATGGTTATAGCCTATAGGTAGGTATGTATAATGTAGTGCACTGTCACCCCTGCACAGACGGCACTATATGTACATATGATATGTACATAGGTACACATACATACATACCCGACTGAGTCTCGCGAAATGGTGATTGGGGTCAAGTAAGAATCCTCAAATTGGATCGGCAATTTATAGCCCGGGCGCCTTCACATTAGCCAATTGATGGCATGCCACCGTAGCACCATGTGCCATATCCGCCATACTCCTGTACGATATAATTCTGTAGGAATGGCTCCAGTACAACAGAACGAATCTATTATCACAACATTCCGAGGCCGTCGCCTTCCGCGCGCATCAAAATTCAAAGGCCTGATTGAGCATCAAGTCCAAAGTTGTGCAACAAGAAAGGTACATAACCAAATCACTGGCTTCAGGATACATGCCTGATCGTACTGGGTCAGAGTTGAGCCTTGGAAGTAAAAATCGACAACGATCAAATGCCAAAATGAACGCAATTGCCGTTCGGTGCCATGCTCTCACAGTAGCCTAAGATACACCGGGAGATGGAAAGCCACGAATCGCCCTGAAAACACGTCCAGATTTCTCAAGTTTTCCTGCGCCTTCAACACAAAAACCAGTCCATGTCTACGCCTTTTCTCGTCATATTTATGCGGCAGTGATGGCCTTGCGAAGACGAGCACCACGCTGTCTTGAGTTGAGACGAACCTCATCACGACCGACAACCTCGCTGGACTTCTGAACGACCTCGTCTCCCTCAGTCAAGATAAGCTCGATGTGGCAAGGGTTGGACATATAGGGGTTAATCTATTGTGAAATGTTAGAAAACCGTCGTTCTCTCCTTTGTTTGATACACTTCCGCGTGTCATTTTCTTTTCGTCGCGTAGGTGATAATATGAACTGAGCTGAGATGGAAAGAAACGTACTCGACCGTGAGCACGGTATGTTCGGCGGCGCTGCTTAGGGGCCTGGTTGACCTGGATGTGCTTGACAATTAAAGCGCCAGTGTCAAGGCCCTTGGCATCTGCGTTGGACTCGGCGTTCTTCAGCAAATCCAGCAGAAATTGGGCAGACTTGACGGGCCAGCGAGCCTTGGAAACACCGAATTGCTTGCCTATTTAGAGTCGCTGTCAGTTAAAAGCTTCCGTTCTCCACAGCTTTTCTTCCAGAAAACCACGACACGATCATCTCTGTTTAGCCACACGCCTCTCTAGACCCAACAGTCCAGGCTGGCTCACTTGTGAAGGCGTCGTGGCAATCGACGGACAGAGATTTCGGTGTCGTGTCCTGCAACGCGAAGCAATTCGAAAACACGTTTGGGAGAGGAGGTCGTACCCTGAGCACAACGGCCAGTGCTGCCGGCGTATCGTCGCATGGGGACAGCTTCCTTGTGCTCCTTGACGTTCTCAAGGAACGCAACAGCGCGCTGCAGCTTCCAGCCATTGATAGCCTGAGCGGTCTCGCGGGTGTTCTTGAAGGAGACTCGCAAGAAGGCACCGCGGGCGCGGGCCGACTTGGAGGACTGGATCTCGGTGGCGGCGTATCGAACCTGTTGACCGGCAGAAGAAGAAAAACGCGCTTGTCAGTCGTTGTTTATTGCCCGATGCATCGTCATCTTCTCGTCGTTCGCTTTCCAGATTTCAATCGGAATCGCGACGACGCCATGTTCAACAGCACTTTGACAAGGCAGAACAAGATGGTCGCTCAACTTTCTGCTCCGGCAACGATCCTCGTTTATTTTCTTCTTCATCGCAGGGGAGAACACTCACCAT
Source organism: Claviceps sp. LM454 group G7 (assembly GCA_018360575.1). NCBI lineage: Eukaryota > Fungi > Ascomycota > Sordariomycetes > Hypocreales > Clavicipitaceae > Claviceps > Claviceps sp. LM454 group G7. Next base: position 2,128 of record SRQL01000336.1, read on the forward strand.
CTCGACGACTTGAAAGGGGTTACGGATTCGACGGCGTGAGTTCACGGTCTGAGAGTTGGTATATTCAGAACTTTTCCACCCCACTCAAGCGTTGGGAGGCTATCGATGGCTCGCTTACCAATTGGGCGATTGGTTAGGGTTTGGCTGCCCTCCCTGGTCAGTCCGGGGCCTTCCACAGCTAACTTTCCTCCGACAACAGATGCACGTGGAAAACTCACCAGAAAACCTCGAAAGCTGGAAAAACACTCGTTCAGCTGGAACGTTCTACAGCATTTATTGTACGAAATAATGCAGAAAGTGGGTGATTATCGCATCGTCGTTGACTCCGTCTTCAATTATCGCACGCTGAATTACAACTGGCTTGTGCATGTACCCATCGTGCACGTGACGCGGCTTCTGTTCTCGGCACCCAGATGGAAAAATATCGGATCGTGCAGGGATCCAGCCTCAAAGTTGCTCTAACCCAGAATGGATTATAAGTGGGCTCTCCGCAGAAAAAAGCTCCAAGGCAAAAAGCTTCAAAAATTTCTTCTGATCTTGATCTTGCAGAACTTCGCCCCAAACCCCAATCCATACCCGCGGCAATTTCCACAACAACCATCAAGGGTGCACAAGAGCACTTTGAAGCGTGTCCAATAGTGCTGTAGCCAACAGCTCTTCTGCAGCTCTTACATCCTTCGATCACAACACATCATCAAATGGCTTTCGGTGCTCGAGGTGCTCCCCGCGGCGGCGGCGGCGGCATGCGTGGAGGTCGTGGAGGCGGTCGAGGAGGTGGTGGCCGAGGAGGTTTTGGCGGCGGTGATCGTGGTGGCCGAGGTGGTGCTCGTGGTATGCTTCATTCTGTCGCGTGACTGACCTGAATAGGCTGATTCTATTGATTCTGACGTGATGAATTTAGGTGGCCGTGGCGCTCCCTTTGGCGGTCGTGGAGGCCGTGGAGGACCTCGAGGCGGTGCTCGAGGCGGTGCTCGCGGAGGCGGCAAACCTGGACAAAAGGGCGGCGCTAAGGTCATTGTTGTACGTCAACCGGCCCTCTGACTTCACATCCCGTTCAAAAGGCAAACATCAAAACACAAGCATCTTGCCAGGTGTACCAACCCTGAAACTAACATGGGCGCCTTGACAGGAGCCCCACCGTCACCCTGGTGTTTTCGTTGTCCGCGGTGGCAAAGAAGATGGCATTGCCACTCGAAACCTCACTCCCGGCGAGTCTGTCTATGGCGAGAAGCGCATCTCAGTCGACGAGACTGTTCAGAACGATGATGGTACTTCCACAACGACGAAGGTTGAGTACCGCATGTGGAATCCTTTCCGGAGCAAGCTTTGCGCGGCCATCGCTGGCGGCGCCGATAACATCTACATGAAACCCGGCTCTCGCGTCTTGTATCTCGGTGGTGCCTCCGGTACATCGGTTTCCCACGTTGCTGATTTGGTTGGACCTACTGGCTACGTATATGCCGTTGAGTTCTCGCACCGATCTGGCCGTGACCTCATCAACATGGCCTCGAAGCGAACCAACGTTGTACCCATTGTCGAGGACGCTCGTCAGCCCACCCGTTACCGTATGATCGTTCCAATGGTGGACGTCATCTTCGCAGATGTTGCGCAGCCCGACCAGGCCCGTATTGTTGCTATGAACGCCAACTGGTTCCTCAAGGTTGGAGGCGGCATTGTGATCTCTATCAAGGCCAACTGCATTGACAGCACGGCCCCCCCTGCCGAAGTTTTTGCCAATGAAGTCCAGAAGATGCGCGCTGAATCCATCAAGCCAAAATATCAGATGACTCTGGGTAAGTTGCCCATCGTACACATTATTTTCTCAAACTGGATTTGCGACTAACTTCCCGTTTCTAGAACCCTTTGAACGCGATCATTGTCTGGTTGCAGGTGAATACCAGCGATATAAGTCCTAGAGCACTAAAAGAACACCCTCGTGGAGAGGGAGTTGCTTGACTTGTTTCACGTTCTTATTCTAAGTGAACTTGGAATCGGCTACTCGGTAGTTTATTGGTCGATATTGATGTGCTGCATCAACGATCTGCATTTGTGTCTGTCTTCGTTTTTTTCCTATCTTATCTTTGGTATCCGGGATTCTTTATTGTCTTCTGCTATTTGACCGAGTTGTTCTGCCATGGCGTGAAGGCGTTACGGGCTGGGCTTTTGTGTATGCTATATGCTTTATGGACGTCGGGCAGATCTGAAAAAATGAACGCCAATTACGTGAAAGTTGGAAGTCAAAGTGTGCGATTTCAAGGATTGTCCAGGATTCGCTGGATCTCAGCCTGGTGGTCAAAGAATGATGATATATTATGCGGCTTGAGGAGTAAATGTTGTCTTTTGATTCTTTGTCGTCGATCATCGTCTTTGTGTGCAGTTGAGGTGTTGTGAGGACCTCTGCTGCCTTTTTGCATCCACCGCTCCTCCTCTATTTTCTGACGTGTAGGTAGGTATGTATGTACATACATAGATATGTGACCACCGTAGGTAGGTATGTTACATGTATTGTAATTTGTAATATTGTGGCGGTCGCTGAGCGACCGTAAGCTCGAAGACGAAACCGAATGTGAACGTTGTTCTAGCCCAATCATAGAGTTGGAGACGAACCAGGAACCTCGTTCCATGGAAGCTCACAGAGAAGAGCCGCGATGGTCGTGTTTTTTCTGTCTACCGACTATTTGTGCTATCATACAGCACGCTGCCGCCGGCCCAGCTTTATTGTCGCGTGGATAAGAAACCTAAAGCTACTGTCGGCATCAATGGGCGTGCTTGGCGCCCGAAATTGAGGCACTCGATTGCTGTGCATGAGGCGGAATGCTCCGCCAATTTGCCGCTGTTGCGGGCCTCCCAGGCGCTGAAGCTTGCCCCCATAATATCGCTCGTGAGCTCGATGATCAACTGGCGGATGAGACAGTGACCGGTGATGGCTCTGAGAAGTATGCAACAGCATTGAGGCCCTGAAAAAGCTGGCAACCAGTGCTTCTGAGGCAATCAATCTGTGGCAATGGTTAGCGGTGAACGTTGCAAAGAAGCTGAGCACTTATCTCTGATGGACGCTTCCGAGCTCATCTTCAGCGCCCAGAACGACGCTGTCCACATCGCTGTCACGATCGCATTTGACAACGTAATGGCGCAACAGACGACTACAGAGCCATCAGAATCTTCATCTTCTGACTGAGGTCAAGAGGCAAGCCACGCTCGGCTGTTTGACGCGCAAAGCCGGGCGCTCGATGGCTGTGTCGTACGCGAAGGTCGTTGCGATAATGAGGACGATAGGGAGCTCACTTGCAACTCGAGATATCGGAAGAAATAGAAGTAAGTTTGTTATAGCTTCAAAAGCGAGATCACGATGCTGACGATAGATAAGATGATGTATGCCATTGGGCCAAATCGTTGTGGCAACGGCTTTCGATGTGTTAACTTTCAAGACTCAGAGAAGTATGAGGTACATAGTTATGTACTCCTTAGGTAGCATCGGCTGTCTCACGTCGCGAAATGCGAGGATGGGCGCATGTGGACCGTGGGGGTGAACCGGAACGAAGGCCGGTAGGTTATGTAGGTACCTAAGGTATGTACACTAGGTACCTATGTACCTATCTATGTACAATGTATGTATGTACAGAGTCGGTTGATTGATAAGATGATCTGATAACGCGTGAGATGTCGCCTTACAAGTTACCGCATCCCTGTTCCAGTAACGGTCAAGAGCCGTTAGCCTACAGAGTACATACTCCGTACATACGGAGTATGTAGGTATGTAGGTATGTACCTACATACATACATAGTTGCCTCCAACCCAACAAGTCAACAAGGCAACAAGTCGGTGAGCGCCTGTGATAAGGATCATGGCACGAAGTTGCCACGAGAATTCAACAGACAACGCATCAGACAAATGCGGGGGGCTGTTGGTTCAAGGTTGCGGCGTGGTATCGATGAACTGCAAGTGCAAGTCGAGGCGTCATGCACGTGCCACACGCCCCTTGGCCGCCCGCCACCCCGCCAGAGTGGCGGGTCTCCACCCGGGTTACGCATTGAAAACCCTGGGGCCTTGTCGCCCATCGGCCGCTGCAACATCTTACAGTCTCCCGATCCCAGAGCCCGTCCAGTCCTACAAAGCCTCTGTGGTCGACAGTATCGACGCCACCGACATGTGCAGCAGTCGCCGTAGCTGACTGTCTTAAACGCCCGACACCTCGCATCAATTTTCTGCTTTTCTAAGCCCCCAACCCCTACCACCTATCCTGATCTGATCCGTCTCCGGCATTTTTCCAAATAATAAACACCGCCCGCATGCCTAGTATGAGCCCAAATTCGGTTCACGCGCAAGGCCTCGCTGCCTCCACGTCTGATTGCATCCCCTCCGAGCCCAACGCATCGTCAGATGCTCCGTCGTTGACGTATTCGGAGGAGTCAGACGACCAAGATGAGTCCACGACACGGACCCAATCGCGCCCGCGTCGAGCTTCAACGAGGTTAATTGCGCAGAATGCCCGCGATATCCAGCGCATTACTGGCGAGACAACTGCCGAATATGTTGGACGATGCTGTGGCGGGGGCTGTTGCTTAATGGGCTCTCGCCGCATTGGCGTCGAGTACGAGACTGTGCCCTTACCAGATAACGATGCGTTCCGATCGTTCGGTCTCAAGATTGGCGATATTCCTATAAGTTTGACCAACATTGCCGGTATGCCGGAGAAAACCATCTCCCTGAACATCCCCCCCAGGACCCTACAGGGGTCGTCTCCCAGCGATTCTGGCATCTTTCTCGACTCGGACCGCGACTCTGTCATTGATGTTGGCACGGCGTCCACATCAGATGCGCCCGATCGAAAGGCTGCACCCGTCAACACGGCCGTTAACCCTCCCAATTTTGTTCAACCACATCCTCCATATCATGTTTATCCAGCAAAGATCCATGCGGCCAGGGAGTTGACCAAGGATGGTGCGGAGAAGCGAACGTACCACTTTGATCTTGATATCACAGAATATCCCGAAGAGGACGGTACAGACTTCAAGGTTGGAGGAGCCATCGGTGTCATGGCTCCCAACTGCGAGGACACGGTTGAGGATGTGCTTGATGCCCTCATGGTACCGCGATTCCTTCGCGACAAGCCAGTGCTCCTGGCTACAACCAAAGGTAGATACCCAACAGTGTGGGGTGATGACATGCCGAGGGAACTTGTGACAACTCGTCGTGAGCTTCTCACCTGGTGTACCGATCTTCAGTCATATCCGCCGACTAAACCACTGCTCCGGGTCCTCGCAGAGTACGCCGACGAAGAGAACGAGAAGAAGCTTCTCATGTTCCTCTGCTCGGCAGAAGGGCAGGGTGTCTTCTGTGATTTTCGCACTGGCCCTCACATAACCATCTCTCAACTCCTACACGCTTTTCCCAGCTCCCACCCGCCCATGGATGAGCTTCTCTCCTGCCTACAGCCGCTGATGCCGCGTTTCTACTCGCTGTCGAATGACCCTCATGCGTCGTTTCAGATCAGAGACCAGAAGCAGCATCGCCTCATCGAAATCGCTGTCACTGTTCACGAGACGAACGACTGGCAGAAGGGCCTTCGCACGGGCGTCGGGTCAGGCTTCTTCGAGCGTCAGGCCCGCCGTTATATTCAAATAAAAGAAATGGGCGAGAAGAATCCGGAGATCTACATCCCATTGTTCAAGGGCCTCATGGCCAATCCCCTGGCGAAACAGTTCAATTCAGATGGGCCTATGCTTCTAATTGGCGCCGGCGTTGGTATAGCTCCCTTCCGCGGATTCGTTCAGCGGCGTTTGAAGCAGGCCAACTGCGCAAATAAAGTCTGGGTCCTACAGGGAGTTCGAGACTCACTTGTGGATGAAATATATAGCGGCGAATGGGGCGTCCACGAGGACGAGGTTAAGCGTGTCGTGCAAAGTCGCCGAGGTGAAGGACGATACGTTCAAGAGGAGGTTCTCAATCAGGCCGATCTCGTGTGGTACATCGCCAACTCCGTAGACGGTCGCATATTTGTTTGCGGTAGTTCCAAAGGCATGGGCGAAGGAGTGGAGGATGCCCTCGTGGAAGTTGCCATGCGCAAGGGGAACCTTGAACGTGAAGAGGCCAAAAATTTTTGGCAACTTAAAAAGGAGGCTGGCCAGTATATTGCTGAGACCTGGTGACTGGACCACGTCTATATATAAGAATCGTGTCTCAACGCCTGTAGAAGCACGCCTTTCTGTACAACTAGATGGGGCCGTTGATTCATCTGTTTTGTCACTGCCACTTGGCAAGATGAGAACATGTACATTATTGGATATGAGCTGGGGCCTTTGTGTATTTTCCTTTCTTTCTGGGACGATCATAGTCGGAGTTTCATCTTGAGGTACTCTATACGGGCACACACTTCATTGATAGGATACTGTGTCTGCATCGGATTACAGGATTGCAGAGTGTCTCTTTGGTAGAGAATGAAGCTTCTCAATCGCGGTTACTTCTACTGTGTCGCTATCGTACCGCAAGGATGGTCATGTCTGGGTCTACACGTGATTCACCGAAATGCGCAGGGCATTGTGGGACGGCAATTCACCTCATCACAAGGACGACGCTGGGTTCATGGTAGAAATGTGCTACTAGTAACTACACTGGAACACAAGGGCTCTTTCCGTTCATTGTGTTTCTTCATTCTTTTCTAATGTCTCTTCTCTTATCGGGTGCCGACGGGTCAAAGAGTTTGATCGATTTCACATCACGTCAAGTTAGCCAGCATCAGGTATGATAGCCGAGCACTGTCAACAAGAGCCGTCACTAGCACCAACTTTCTTCACAAGAGAAAGAGGAAAGATAAACAGGGACGTTTTGTCATCCCGTCCCCAGCCCGCCGTGAATTTGTAAGCATACCGGCACAGTCGCGATTACTAATAGGGCTTGTACTTGGGATTTACTATGTACTCCGTACATTAGGTATACATTAGGTAGGTACGGAGTACAGGACTCGAGGAGGGCCGCGAGCCCGCGTTTGGCTAAGCCGACCAGTCAGAGGCGGGAACCGCTCGGATTATTCATCAACGGACAACGAAACCGATCGTCACTCGCGTCGGACGGTCCACTGAACCCCTGGACCAGCACATTAGGTACCTCCTAGGTATGACATACATATGTACATACATACATACATACATATGTACAACCTACGGCGTAACTTGTCGGTTCAAGGTTGAAACTTGGGTGGGGTGAGGTGCGATTGGCGAATGACGTAACGAGAAGCCTGTTACACCACGGCTGCCGGCTCCGAGAAGGGAGGAGAAAGTGGGAGAGAGTTTGGCCGTTAGGCGGTGGGATATATAAGAGACCGATGTTCCTAGTGCTGGCCTTGCCATCCCCGTTTCGGCAGCTTGCCCTTTACCACCTACGTGCTCACTGGAAGAGAGACACCATCTAATACATTCAACCAACCCAAAACAACCCGTCCCGCCTACCAACATGTCCGCTCCCAAGCTCTCCGCCGATCTGCTCCTGCAGATGGCCAAGTCTCGCCGCACCATCTACGCCCTCAACAAGACCCTCTCCATCAGCACCAGCCGCATCCAGGAGCTCGTCAATGAGACAACCCTCCACACCCCCACCTCCTTCAACTCCCAGACCACCCGCGTCCTTGTCCTCTTCGGCTCAGAGCACGACAAGCTTTGGGACTTGACCACATCTACTCTCCGTGCAATCGTCCCCGACGACAAGTGGCAGCCCACACAGGACCGCATGACCGGCTTCAAAAACGCGGCCGGCACGGTGCTTTTCTTCGAGGATCAGGACGCCGTTAAGGCCATGCAGACCTCATACTCTACTTACGCGGACCGCTTCCCTACCTGGGCTGCTCAAAGTGCCGGCATGCAGCAGTTCTTTTTGTGGACGGCGTTGGAGCTCGAAGGCCTGGGCGCGAACTTGCAGCATTACAACCCGCTCATTGATGAAAAGGTCACCGAGACATGGAACCTCCCCAAGAGCTGGACTCTTAATGCGCAGCTCGTTTTTGGTGGGCGGGCTGGGGAAGCTGGCGACAAGGATTTCCAGCCTCTCGAGGAGCGCGTCAAAGTCTTTGGTGCCTGAGAGTAGGTGCCAGGAATCTGGTGGCTGTGCGAAGGGGAAGAGAAATGAATGAGATTCTTGCACGGAAAATATAGTGATGAGAGGGGGCAAGTGAGACGGAATCAGCAGGGAAGAAGACGCCGCGGCGCATTACTGAGTCTGAACAAGAAAGTGATCTCTTGTCATTATGCACCAACACTTTGACTCTGGATGCATTGACTTGATTTTGCCCTTTATTTTCTCAAGTAATGCCTTTCTCATTAAGAATGCTGGACATGGTGCAGCCGAAAGATCTAGACGAATAGAGAACCATTTCGAGCATTATTGATTGCTGCCTCTCCCAATTAGATGAATATAGTTTCAAGCTTTAGTATTATAATGAGGATATCCTCCATGTGGGGGGTGATTATTTTCCATCTCATCCACCCCGAAATCCTCAATCTTCTATTATGCGCCCTAGTGCCTGTCCCATCTGAATCCTTTGCCCCTTCTGCACCGTCCAATGCCACCCTGTCGACGATTGCTTCGTCTTGTCTTGAGTCAGCCCAGTCTTCTCCGTGGGCGCCTCGAATACCAGAACAATGGTGCTGCCCAACTGAAATCCACCCATTTCCTCACCCCGTCGAAGCGCGTGCCCGCGGAGAACGGGGCTGGCGTTCTCGTAGGTCGCCTCCGCGAAGCCGAGATACTGCCCCCCCCGCTGGGTGGCCTTTTCAGCCGCCTGATCGGCTGCGGTGTCGGTGAGCAGGCTGTTTGTTCGGAGTTCGCGATCAAAGTTGATTTTGATGGAGCCGACGTTGGTGGCCCCAACGGGGACATAGCTGAAAAAGCCGTAGCGCCATCGGCCCAGGAGCACGACGCGCTCATTCAGTGTGAATAGGCCTGGGAGTGTTCTCTGTAGGTACGGCGACACGCTGAAGAGCTCACCGGGAAAGTGACGTCGTCGCTCCACCACCCAATTTGTTGGCGAGTGGAATCTGTGATAGTCGCCCGGCGCCAGATATATGACCGCATAGTAAAGGGACGTGCTCCTGTCTGAGGACAGCATGTCATACCAGGGCTTCTCGCCGAGAGCGAGCTCGGCATGGACCTCTGTCACGGCGCGCTGCGAGACCTCGGTTGAGGCATCAGGTGTTTGATCTTGCACTTGCTTTTCATCATCCGCCGGGCCGCCCGACAGCAAGTCTGGAAGGGTGTACGAGATGCCGTTTACTCTCGCAAATTCCTCCTCCTGCTGTACAATGTCTTGGCCTTGACGAGCTGCCCCTTGATGCTCCTGATAGTCGGATGGTGCGCTCTGGGCCGACGATATACTGGCGGTAGGTGTGTTTTGGCCAAGCAGAGCGTCAACGCTGTACGTCATTCCTTTGACTTGTTCGATATCCCCCCCTTCGATTCGGCCATATTGCAGGACTTTACCGTCCGAGGGTGAGACAAGAACGCGGCTGTCGGAATCAACGGGTCGAGCGCCCGGCTTCAGGGTCCGGTAGAAAAAGGCAGCTAGGTTCGGGTAGATATGCAGGTCTGGTTCGGAAACCTCATCGAGACTGAACGAATGCCATGTCAGAAACAAGCTCAATCGCCCTCTAGTATCGTCGAGGAGTGGAAGAATCAGTGTATATCGGAACAAGCTCAGACACATACTTGACGCCAAAGATGAAGGAGTAGAGCTTGAAGCCTGGCACACGGAGGTAGTAAGGGATTGTCAATTCGTTAAATTTGCCCCAAAGTCGTGATAGCGCCTTCAGTGGCAGGGTTGACATCACTTGGACCTGCCTAGGAAGGGAGAAACGGAAATATCATTAGTGTTCGGCGGAATAATGCGAGATGCCGCGGCCCTTGGCGGTCAAGACTTACCACGGTCCCTCAGGCCGAATCTTGGGCCTTGTCCTCGGCTTGTCGTCCGCGTCGCCACCAGCCTCCTGTTGGCGCCTTCGTTCCTCTCTGGCGGTCACCTTATAGAACTGGACAAGACCAAGAAATCCTATTCCCACGCCGACCGGGATGTGATACCAAGTGATCTTGCTCCTGCGAAGAGCCTCGCTCAAACGCTGCGAGAACCGCGGGCGCCTGCCAGAGTTTGTGGAAAAGTTGCGCACTGCACCTGGTGTTCGAAACGACGATCGCGGTTTCGCGCCGCGCCTTGTGATGCTTATGAGGAGCTGATTTCGACAGCCGGAATAAGGCGAGCGCATGGAAGACGCCCATCCCTGGCGTCTCACGGCATGGCCAGAGCCAACGCTCAGAGAGGCCATTGTAATTTGTGCTTGTCGCCACCGAAAACTCGATTACGGGCAATCACCGCAGGCAATTGGCACCAGAGAGAAAAAAGAATTCGGATATTGCGCCAAGCGTGATCTCATTTGTCGAGCACGCAGCACGCGATTGCGTTCATCATGACCAACGGCAACTTCAAGTCTTGACTCTTTTGCCACTTTCACCCTCGACATCTGATTCTGCCGTGCCGCGCCGCGGCGCGCTGATTAATAAAGCAACCCCCCGCGTTCACCCAATGACAAGACGCAAGCCCGGTACGTACCTAAGTCTGCACGTCGTTCGTTGCTCATGCCACGTCTTGTCCTAATCCTGATCAGCACTTGCTTCCTCTCGAATTTCCTTTCATAAATACCGCGTATAAGCTATCTGCACTCACCAATTGCCAAGATTGAGACAACATCTCTCTCAATCTTCCTGCTGGGCGATCCACCGCATTCGCACAGGCTGTTGTCGCGTCTTGGAAGCTGCTGTCCGACATCCGGGACACGGGCGTCTTGACCCGCCGGCGTTGCCCTCACTTTACCTTGACAGATATCGGAGGCAACTTGGGCATAGTCGGCTATCATCCAAGCGCCTCTGCGCTCTTCCATCTACATTGCATATCAGTGAAGTAGTTGAAAATGTCGTCAGGACTGTCAAAACAAAACACGGAGCCGACTGATTCCGGCGCCTCCGACGCGCTTGTAGTCAACCTTCAGATTGTCTCTCCATCTGTTGGCGTCGATCGCCCGCTTCTATATCCTGAGCTTCCTGCTGCGACTACTATCAAACAATTGAAGGACAAAATTCGCCATGCGCTTCCAACGCGGCCCCCTGATGATAGCCAGCGGCTGATTCACCGCGGGCGGGTCCTTTTACGAGAGGCAGATAGCTTGTTGGATATATTTGGCGCGGAATCTGTGAGTTGGCACATCTTCCTCAACAAATCCCGGCTGTACAGATCTTTATGAGATTGACCATATGGGATGCTCTCGACAGCTGCGGACACTGGATCGCCAAACTATTCACCTCGTAGTCCGGGATCCTGTCGACGGCCACTCGCCTAGCCTCGTACCTACAGCGGGACGTGATCCAAGCCCTATAGTTGGGCCTAGTCAAGCCTCAGCAACCTCGGCGTCGACAGTTCCAGCTTCTTCCATCTCTTCTCACTTATTACATTTCGGGCCACAGCCACCCGCGGGATTCAGCAGACGAACGCACTCTCAACCTGCCGCCGCCGCCGGGTCTCACACCCGTATGCCGTCTCCAGCCCCGAACCCGACAGCGTTTCCTACAGACCCCACCGCTACCTTCCAACAGCAGCATCAGAACATGACCAATTGGATCAGTCAGATTCAGCGCGAAGCAATGGCCAGAGCTATTGTGCATCAGAACCAGCGTGGTCGAGCTCACATGGGTATGCGAGGAATCGGAGACGTCGGCGCAGGCTACGGCCAGGCTCCTGGAAGTCAAACAGACCAGAATGGCAGGGCCAGTCCAGCGCCTACCCATGCAGTTCACCGGGAAACAAGTGGAACAAATGGCCAATTGTACCAGGTTCATGTGGAAGCTATCATCAGGGCGGCAGATCAAGGCCAACAAGCCGCATTATCTACCGTTGAGGCTCAAAATATATTCCGAGGCGTAGTCGCCAATCCATCACCCACGACGGTGGCAAGCACAATGCAAAGAACTGCTTCGGGGGCTTCTGTTCACGGCCGGCCCTTGAACCAACCTGGAGTCACAACTTCATTTCTCAGCTCTGGTGTCCCAATGTCCGGAAGCGGCCGGGCGACTCCCGAACCGAATATGAGGTATCCAACAGCCAACGCTTCTGCGCCGTCGGGAATTCCTTCCACTCCGTCAAGGCAAGGCGTGGACGTGTACATCTTGTCATCGCCAGAAGGACCCCGCGCCCTTTTAATAAACAATGCAACTGCTGAAACATACTATACGCCCAGAATGAGGCACCAAACGAGTATGCCTCACCTTAGAACCGCCGCAAGCTTTCCAAACTTAGCCCAAGGTGCCACTTATCAGCCAAATCCCCAAACATTCTCTCAACAGCTGCCATTGCAGCATCAACAACATTATCATTATCAAGAACTAGTACCACCAGGGGCACGGCTTGTACAGATGCCAGTCCCGTGGCGACCGGGCCAAACACCGGGAGAACAGCCACAACCGGACAATAATGCAACAAGACCTGCCGACCAACGAGCGCCTACACCTGCTGCCGCTGCTGCTGCCGCCCCCGCCCCCGCCGCCCAGCAACCTGGAGTGCACCCGGCCAACCCGGCACCGGCGGCGGGCATCCCGCCCATGCTATTACGAGTGTGGCCTCACATTTGGCTGTTCGTGCGCTTGGCGGTTTTTGTCTGGCTGTTCACGACGCCAGGTGCAACCTGGACAAGATGGCTCACGGTTATTAGTCTCGCCGGCGTAGTTTTCCTTCTGAGCACGGGTATGCTAAACGCATTTGCCGAGAACGCTTGGCAGCCTATTGGGAGGCACCTGGCGAACTTGCTTCCCACTCCAGAGCAACAAATACAGGGACGGCAGCGACCGCCAACCGGTCCTGGTACGGCAGAAGAACGCCAACCACTCACTGGTACCGCAGAGCTAGAGCCTGCTCAGTTGGCCGCGAGATTGGTAGGTGAGCATGACCGCCAGAGCTGGCTCGGCGTGCAATTGCGAAGACTGGAGCGAGCTGGACTCTTGTTCATAGCTAGCATTGCCCCAGGCATCGCGGAACGACACATAGCTACTTTGGAAGCAGCAGCTCAAGCTGAAGAAACCAGAAGGCGAGAAGCAGCAGAAGCAGCGGCAGCAGCAACAACGACAACAATAGCAGAAGAGGAGGAAGAAGAAAAAGAAGAAGAAAAAGAAGAAGCAGAAGACGCGGCAGCAACGACAGCCAGTCCTATTGCCGAGAGCATTGGGCTTCAAACAAACAGAGACCGACGCGATAACAACAATAATGAGAGAGGAACACAGGCTGAGGCGCAATCACCACGGGATGGACAACATCGGGAGGAGTCTGACGGATATCCGGATAGAGATGGCGTCGTAGATGATCTTATTGCCTTGTAAAGTCTTGCAAATTGCAACCTCTTATAAGTGGACGAGGGAAGTAATGGGAGAATAGGATGGGTTGCAGGGTGCATACATTGACGCGGACGCTTAACAATTTTCCTCACCTCCCTGCAACGGTAACAACTTCGTTAGGGTACCTCACAATGGGGACATAATATCGAAAAGCAGCCTGAAAGATGTGTAGGATGAGTAGAGCGTTGCCTGCCGCTCCGGCACTACGAATGATGCAAACATCAGCGTGTACATGTTTCAACGCGGAAGGGAGCAAATCAAGAACAAAATGAAGAAAAGTGGCCAAAGCAAGGCGAAGTCCAATCGATGGAGAGTATGTAGAGGTTAAAAGTAGGCCACGAAACATCACTTCACCCTTGAGGTTTGCCTGGCGGTCGAGGCTCCTAGCATCGGCCTCTTATCTAATCAGTAGGTACGTGGGTGTGTATGCGTCAACACAGCAATACACGGCGCAGAGCGAACTTCTCAACGCAACAAGCAGGTTATCAGCCGCACCGTTCCTCTTCATTGCCCATTGCTTCTGCCTCTGCTTTAACATTTATGATACTCTACACACCCATTGCGGACCAATCAGCGATCGCGAAAACAGCATCGTGAGCTTTTTGCACTCTGGCCGAATATCGTAATAGAATCTCCGTCCTGAAAGGGAGCGGTCTTCTACTACGCCGCAGACATGAGTGGCGGTTGGAACACCAGTAGGCCGTTTTCCGCCCAATTTGCTAGCTGACTGACGATTCTAAGCAAGCAAGAAAATAGTCGAGTCCGATGCGGTTTGTCCATGCACAAGCGATCCGCTTCACCAAGAGCCATGCTGACCAAACCATCCAACTTGCTTGTTTTGTCTGTTCTTTGTTGTTCTATATAAGTAAAGGGCGTCTTCACTTCCCTCATCGAAAACCTCGGGGTCAAAGACGTTCAGTTTGAAGAGCTTCTCACCCTTGATCCGTCAGAGCTTGTAACGCTGCAACCGATCTACGGAGTCATATTCCTCTTCAAGTACCCGACCGACCGACCGTATGCTTCATTGGACGGCCCAATCGACGGCAGCTTTGATCACGAGGCCTCACAGAAAATCTTCTTTGCCCGCCAGACGATTCAAAATGCGTGTGCGACGCAAGCTTTGCTCAGCGTGCTCATGAACAAGACGAGCGATGGCGTCGAGATTGGTGCCCAAATGCAGGACTTTCGAGACTTCGCCATGGTGTTACCGCCGGATTTCCGTGGCGAGGCGTTGAGCAACTCTGATTTGATCAGGACGGTGCACAATAGCTTCGCTAGAAGCAGTCCCTTTGCCGACGAGACGCAGGGGACGGGCGAGCCGGAGGATGCGTTCCACTTCATTGCGTATACACCTATCAACGGCACTTTGTACGAGCTGGACGGCTTGCAGCCAGCTCCTATCTCCCATGGGCCGTGCGACACGGACATGTTTCCCGCGAAGATTGTCGACGTGCTGCAGCGCCGCGTCGCTCGCTACGAAGCAACCGAGATTCGCTTCAATCTCCTCGCCATGTGTCGGGACCTGCGCCTACGAGCCCACGAGTGTGGCGACGACGAGCTCCTGGCTAGAGAGCATCGAAAACGCTGCGACTGGTTCTTTGAGAATGCTCTGCGCCGACACAACTTTGTTGGCTTTGCCGGAGAAGTGCTAAAGGGGGTGGTGGATAGACAAGTGAGAGAATGCGGGGACGATTCTGCCTTGGATGCATGGGTTGACCAGAGTCTACAACGAATGAAGAGCAGCTAGGAATGTGTTGACAGAGACAGGGAGGGGGGTGAGAATGGGACGGAATTGAGAAAGCGAAGGAAGGATCGAGCTGACTGTTTCTTCCTTTACCCCGTGTTGCGGATACACAGTTGGTGATTTCACGCGATAGTATCAGTTTTTGGTGACATGGTCACACAACCAAGAAATCAATCTACGAGCCAAAACGAAAAAGGAGACGAAACTTATTATACGAGACTACCACCGCATACGTCCCCCTAGCTGTAGAGAAGCACCTCGGTGGCCACGGGATCTGTGCGCGTGTTCCGCCTTCAACAATGTCATGGTCTATAATTCTTTACGTGTTGATAACTTGATCCCCCTTTCCCCCTCATTGCGTTATACGTCCCGAAATGTTCATTGGCTGGTTGTGGAATAGTCGTTGGATATAGTCTTGACACGCGTCATGAGTATGGATTCATTGCCATTTCCATGGCCATCGGGATCCTCAGCTACATGGTCAACATGCCGGTCGCTTCGTTTAGCCCGGATTGCTCTGACAAACCATGGGCGGCGGCCGGTGCCCTTCCATGTCCAGTATTCTTTAAGATCATACTCTCGGGGCTCGAAACGTCCTCCGCTAACGTAGACAAGGATGCCTACAAGGCCATTCAGAACAGTGTACACAAGAATTCCACTACCAAGAAGTAGGTAGAGTCAGCACTCGAGGCTTGCTTTGCATGGCAGGGAGGGGATTCAAAGAAGAAGTGACTCGGACTTACGCTATCAAGCCATACGCAACACTGTAGCTAAAAGGGATGAACGCCATGACCACAAATGAAGGAAGCGCATCGCCAACGTAGTGCCAATTAACTTGTGTGATCTGCCGTATCATCATGCAACCAACCTTTTGGTACCCATTCGAGTCAGTCAAGTTGATGGTCTTCCAGAACACAAGGCTGTCAGGTGATGTCTCACCATTACAAGTGTGCAACCCGTCGCCCAGGGGGGCAAAGAGGCAAATATGGGTGCAAAGAAGATAGATACTAGAAAACACAACCCCGTGACTATGGCTGTGATACCTGTTCTACCGCCTTCGGCTATCCCTGCACCACTCTCGATGAATGCTGTCACAGGAGAGCATCCGAACAAGGCGCCGACGGAAATGAAGAAGGCATCTGTGCAGTAGGCCAACGTGGAACGTGGGAAGTCTCCGTCCTTCTGATCGACCACGCCACAGAAACGCACCATGGAATAGAGCGTGGCGGTAGCGTCAATGATGTCCACGTAGAGAAACGTAAAGATGGCGAGGATAAAATGAGATCCGGTGTTATCGAAGGTCCAATCGATCTGATTCAGTGTCCTGTGTATTGGGTGCCATGTGACGATCTGTTTGAAGAACTCGAATCGCGAATTGCCTGCCTCGGTATCTGGAAAGTAAGTGACAGATGTACCACGACTTTATTTGGGATCCAAGGAAGAAAAGAAGTCAGTCTTTGAAGATTGGACTGGAATAGGAATTTGAGGTATGGGAGGTGAAAGTTGGAACTCACGGCCACGAGATTACCGATACCAGAGCAATACCAACGATGAAAGCATATTTTATGCGGTACGCCATTAGGAAGGCCGTGACGATTCCGCCGCAGAATATGGCAAGCCACAACTGAGGAATTTGGTTAGCGGATGTATAGATAATAGCTGATAAGAGTCCAAATGCCATGAAATCGTCCTATACTACGTGCCTTGGGATTTGTCATCTGGCCAACTTCGCATGCTCCGGTTGTTTTGCTGAGAAGCTCAGCAGGGCAGCCTCCCAAAGCAAGAGGTGTTGCCAAACCACCTCCGGTTATGGCCCCGATACCTACAGAATACGAGAGGCCAAGCTCCGTCAAGAACAATCCGATGCCGACGCCTGTGGCGGTTTTGAGCGTAGATGGAATCACTTTCACAAGCCACTGTCTCATCCCTGTTAGAGCTAGGACGATGAAAATGATACCCTCGAGAAACACTGCAGTGAGAGCGGTCGAATACTTGGTATTTCCACTTCCATTGACACCGACAACCTAGCAGCGCTTGATCTGGTTAGAAAAGCATTTTAAGAAGAGGTAGCTTTGACCAAATTCGGAGGAGCAGCGGCCAGCATAGCTTGCGCACCTGAAAAGCAAAGTATGCGTTGAGCCCCATGCCTGGTCTGCAAATATGATTATGGAAGTCAGCTGGACTTTCGGATATTGCCTGAAGTTGACTTCAAGTCTTCAATATCTGTCTGTACATACGCAAGCGCAACGGGGAGGTTCGTTGCAAGACCAAACACCAGAGAAGCCATGCCAGAGATGGCCGCTGTAGCGGTGATTAGGTCGCGGCGAACGGCTATCCCTCAGCTTTAGTAAATGATGAAAAGACTTGACACATGTATGATGTTGAAGAAGACGCGATTCTTCAGGCGAACAAACCTTCTTTGCATGCACTAAATTCAGGTATAGTGTCACATTCGGCCTTGACAGACAAGTTACAAACGCAGGGACCCCCAGTTTGCGAAAGCAGAGATGCCTATTGCATGTTAGTAAAGACTGGAGTCCCTGTACGTGGGACATAGAGAGAGAGACTAACATTTACTGAGATGATGTACGCCATTGTGGCAAATGTAGTTAGGCCGGCTCGGATTTCCCTACAAAATGTTGCGTTTTCTAGACAAGCGGGCTAACACTACATGTTAGTGATGGCATCTGTGTTCCGCGGTGGACTTACACCACGAACGTGATCACTACCGCTGAGGCGGAAGTAGGACCCAACACGAGACCTTGCGACCCATCCATTGATGGACCCGAAGAATTTACGCATTTCTACCAAAACATTGGGCCGCCCTTGCTTCGAAGGCGTCGTCATGATGATTATAATAGGTTGGGCTGTACTGGTTGAGTTCTGGGTTGCCGTGAGTCGTGGATTGAAGGCTTGTCTGCCTCGTCGCTTGTTGAACGATACTGGCTGTCACTGCGACACCAATGCGACATGAAGGAGCATGGATTGAAAAAAAAAGAGGGCAGAGACTCAGGAGAAAAGCAAGTAAAAGTATCTCGGGAGTCGGATGAGTCGGCGGGAGAGTCGCCAAACAAGGCACCTCACGCGAAGATGACACTGACGGGCAGCTGCGCGAGCCGTTTAATGACGGAGCCGGCAATGCTACGATGTGCGTTTCGTCCGTTCGATATGGCTGACAACAACTGATTACGACTGACTAGAGATGCGTCGGACCGCACTCTCAGCTCTGGCCGCCCCCTGGAATGCCGATATCCAGAACGGTCTGACAAGATCCTCACGGAAGAGGCACACATGCTTTACACGAGCGCAGTCCATGCATGATACGACCTCTCGCAGAGGCCCTAGTCAAAGTCCAGCCACTAGGCTCCAGGATGCCAAGCCTCGATGTCTCTGCTTGTCTGGATACATCTTCTGTGTCACTTCGTTGAAGACAACTCAGCAGAGGAAAAAGACTTGAGAGTCGACCCCCTTCGGCCCGGATCAGTGATGGCGTGCCAGCAATGAGCCGCGATTCTTTTGGGCCAGATACAGTCCATCTGTCCATGACTCCATATGTCCATCTCGCCGAACCATGCTAGAAAGGAGATAAACGCCGAAGAGTGTCAGGTGCTTGACCCTTCTATGATTGCTTGGTTGGTGCAAGTGACTAGACGCACATCCCGATTCCCTACCCAAGTCCACACCACAGCCTACGGACGACGCATCAATTTATGTCAATTCACATGGAGTCATGGGCTCATGAGTGACTTGACCTCTTTCCGTATCGAGGAAGGGGGGTATGTACCCGGTAAGATGGTCCTGAAACATTTCCAATAGATAGGGAACTGCGCGGTCGACTTACTCTGCTGGTACAACTGTTCCACCAGCCAGCTGCAAGAAGCCGGCCCAGGACAGACCATGAGTTCCTCATGGATGTCCGCGAAAATTTGGGGAACTCTCACAATCAGGAGAAACTTCAAACGGCCAGGAACCAGAGATAGCCGAGAGCCAGCGGAAAATATATCATGCCCCGATATCATCAGAAGGCGATTCATTGGTTTCGAGGGGGCATCAATATCATGCATATGCTAGAAACGAGGGCTATGGTTCGGACGCAAACTTCCGAACTTTAGGAACCCCTCCCTCGTTTTAGTAACGGCTTTAGGTAAGAGGAGGGGGATGAGTCCCAAGTGAGCGTCGAGCGAATAGCATGCACGAGCCACCAACGATCTCGTCCGCGGGAAGAAACTTGTGGTCGAGCCTCGCTTAAAATGTCTGGCCCATATGTAACGGGCTTCGTTTGAGGGAAAACTTCTGTTGTAGAAAAGCAATACATACCGTTCCCTCACAGGCCTACCAGTTCCAAGCTCCCGGTAGTCATCAGTCTATTGGCCTATCTTCTGCTTCATGCTATCTTCCATAGATGCGTCCTCCGCTGACCCCTCAATCAATCTCACTCAAAGTCTTCACTGGGTGTTTGTTGTGCTACGGGAGATACCAAAAATCTTGAGTTGCCGCGTCATACTTCTAGGCCCCCCTGTCACTCCCATTTGGACACAGACAAGATTGTTGCAGAGACGACAGAGACGAATAGTTGGCGACGTATCGGTTCCTGGTTCTCTACGAATCATTTGAGTCAGCTAGGACAGCAGAACAAGGTTTACCATCAACATTGAAGATACCAAGAAGCCTTGCGAATCGCAGATCATGGTGTTGAGCAGAACCAAGTCAAGGTCGTTGAACACGTACGCGCAAAAGGAATAGCTCTGCTAAAGGCTCCTCTACTACAATCGTCAACGATCTGCCACCTCCAGGCTCCTTGAGTCTCCAAGATTCTCATCTAAGCAATTTTCCTGTCGTTTCATAACCCCTCAAGTCTTTCCTCTAATCCCTCCGATTAACCCTCTCCCGCATGTGTCGCACTTGAATTTCGTGCCTGTTTGATGTGCCCGTTTCAGCAACCAGGGCACCCGCTATCCGACACGTTAACGCAAACAGATCATTCAGAGGAACTCCAGTACGGATTTGCCAGTCGAAGCCGGCAATATCGCAGCGAACAGTACCATCTGTATTCCATTACGTTTGCCATGTGGGATGTGACATGGACGGACCCAGACAAGGAGCTGGTAGGGCAGCACCGAGCGAAAAAGGACAAAGATGGCGACAGCAAGAATAAAGGGAAGTCGAGGCATTCTATGTCGACCACGAGTTCGAAAAGCTCAAGTCAGGCCCCATTGTCTCGTATTCGAGCAAAAGCAGAAAGACAGTCTTCTTCGTCGAAGATGTTCACGACCACACGAGAGAATTCTGCAACGTTAGAAAACATCACGGCTGCATCTTCATCAAAGAACCTTTGTAGGATCGAGATGTCTGGTGGACTGAATGCGGGCATTGTTCCTTCGACGCCCGGCTCTCTCGATTCTGCAACAAAGCACGGTACAGGCGATGAAGCTGTCTTAGCCAGTAGCTGTCAACATAGTGTGGCCTCTCCAATGAGTATGTCTCTAAAAAGTGTCAACATCAGGCATTAAAGAAAGCTCTACTACTTGCGCAACAAGCTACGCCATGGCCAACCTTCTTTCGCCTACCGGCGTCTATTGTAACTAACTCACACTTCGCAGCTATCTCGTCCTCTACTGGCAGAAGCGAAACGTCGGGGTTGTATGGCGTGTCATCTCCTGAGGCGAAAAGAGCAGCACAAGGCGAGTACCTAGGAACAAGCCATGAGTATCAGAAACCATTTGAAAGATATGTAGATGGTACCATGCGTCCCTCTGACCTACGGAGTCCCGCCAGACGATCGTTCAACTTCTCTCATGGCTTTTCGCAACAACAAACACCAAGAAGGTAACAGCCAAACAAAAGACACAAAATCATCGCTCCTAGATATAACGATGTATAGCTGACATGGTTGTTTCTTGTTTTCAGGAACCTAACATATGCCGATGAATGTACCGTGATAAATGAAGATACTCGGGTCCATCAGGTTCCCCCGGCCAGATCGCCTCTGAGGCCTGGCTCCCATCAGCCTGAAGGATATCAGGGGAAACAATCCGTCAACGATGTCTCTTCATGGCGCAAACCTAGAGATTGGACTCTGACGACGCTAATTCCTCCGCCGACCCAATTGGCTGCGACGGCCAGAGGCGATGAACCAATCCTCTCGAAAGAGCTCGTCAAGGAGGTGGAGGAAATGGCTCGGGCGCCAACAGCCATAGCATTAGCGAAACTCAAGCAACCATACAACATAAGCATGAGCATAGAGAATCTCGATAAACTTAGTCATGAGAAAGAACGATGGATGCTTTCCACACTGCAGCATCTTGATCGAAACGAACAGCAATCAAGTAAGGCTGTGTCGGAAGCAGCCGGAGCCGGATCGACGGGACAGGTAGAGCCGAGGCAAAAGCAAACGCATAATATTTTGGCCTTTTACGAACCTCAATGTACGAGCACTCATACTTTCTTCTCTTCAGTCTTGCAGTTGTGTTGTAAACTTCTGAACCCTGGTCAGCGTACTAACATGTAGGGCATTTCGTATCACCAGTTTCAGCCCGATACCTGGCCGCATTCTGGCCGCACAAAGAAGTTCACCATCTCTCGGATCGTCCGCTATCATTCAAGGCCGCGCCAAATCTCCATGCCATATTCAAGCCGTCAATATGCACACCCTTTCCAGAGCTCGCAGATTCGTTTGATGCCGTCCACTCCATGCTGCTGCCCGCGCTGTGCAAGGCCTCCGAGATACCTGGCGTTCTACACAATATCCACAAATGTCTCAAACCGGGAGGATCGTTAAACTTGATCGTCATAGATTCAATACCCCATGTAGATGCCTTTGGGGCCAAAATGAGGGCCTGGTTCATGAAGAACCTTGTGCTCAGTATTCGGCAACAGTCGCGATCCATCAATCCAAGCCTCATTTTGCCGGATCTCCTGTCCAAGGCATCACTAAGGGCCACCGGGAGCGTTCTGACCACGACACAGTTCTATGCCAACCCTCAGAACATTGGCCGACACGGAGTGGAGCTAGACGGCACGGCGAGAAGCGTCAACGAAGATAAGGAACTCAGAGCTGAGCTGAGGAGCATCGCAGGACGTATCCTTTGGAAGGAGGTTTGGGGCCAGTTTGTGACCTCGGACACATGGTGGTGGGAAGAAGCCGACTGCATGCAAGAGTGCCTCGAGCTCGGAACTTTCTGGGAATATCATTTCGTGCAAGCCGTGAAAGCCGCCAGTTGAGTCTTGGATTGCATATATGTACTAGACGCAGAAGTTTGGGTATGCAAAATATCCCGATTCCTGAGCAGCGAAATATCCGGAGTAGGAGAAGCTGAACACCATCTGCGGCTCCAGGAAATATTCCCTCCCAACAGCGTCGAGTGGATACATGCATTATTGTCCATCTCTCGATGTGTGAAAGACGCTTATTGTCCTCCTCGTCCTTTCTCTAGCATCGAGATACCACAGGCCAAGCCTTCCCTCTGCAAGCAATACACGATGCAGTTTTCACTCGCGTTCGATGCAACGGGGAGCTCAGCCAGACAGGGCGTCCAGAGGAGTTCAGAGGAGCCTAGGTACTTCGTAGAGGAGGAAGTCGGGTGTTAAAGAAAATCATCCGTGCCGGGCTACATATTCGTACACTACCTAGATACGGAGTATCATATCATATTCCAGAATCCACATAACAGCGGCGTCGATGTCGATTACGGAGTACATGGTTGTTGTTTCTTTTCTTTTCTTTGGATAAAGTGAAAGAAATGTGCGTTCCATTTATTAGCGCCCTGCAGTGCGTAAGCGGAGAGGAACGGGGAGAAACGGAAACGAGTCAGAAAAAACCTAAACAACATGTAGGCAACTTGAGAAGAGCATGCAGGAAAATGGGGTATAGCTTAAAAAAAGAAAGGTGAGCCCATACTCCGTATCTACGGAGTATATCTATACATACCTATCAACAGAGAGAAGAAAATGAGATACGGAGTACATACCTACTCCATGTA
The DNA here is from genome assembly GCA_018360575.1 of Claviceps sp. LM454 group G7. Lineage (NCBI taxonomy): Eukaryota > Fungi > Ascomycota > Sordariomycetes > Hypocreales > Clavicipitaceae > Claviceps > Claviceps sp. LM454 group G7. The sequence continues at coordinate 25,265 of SRQL01000336.1, forward strand.
TTACATGTACATGAAAAACAAAAAAGCGAAAGGCAACAAAATGAAAGAAAAGAGGGGTCACGTGGAGCCGCGCAAATCACGTCAAATAAAGTGGATAAGTTACGATTAATTCAGCAGTTCCATCCCAAACATCCCTTCATTCACATGTCGGCATGTCTGTCATTGTCATTGCAAACGGACGCAACTTACTCCGTACTCGAGAACAGACAGTGTTTCCGACCACCCGGAAAGACATTGACGAAAAAAGGGCGATTTGTCTTGTCTCGTGACTCGTCTGGCCCAAGACCCAGGCGTGAAAGGCGAAGAGGATTGACAGTGGTAGGTATCATGTATGTACGTACCTCTTGCATGTAACAAGCATTAATACTCCGTAAAGTAACAAACCGAAAAGAACATCACGATTTTGTGCGGAGTACTTCACGCGGTACCAAGTAAATACGGAGGGTACGGAGTCCTCCGTATACATACTTGCCATTGAATTGAGGCGCTAGCTTCGTCCCTCACATACCTAGGTTGTACGCTCGTCCACAGTTATGTATTCGACTCGGCAGACGAACAGCCACACGAACGACGGAGTAGGCATGTATGATGTAGGTATGTATTATTACATAGGTAGGTATATGTATGTATGTACCTATGTACATACCTATGTATATACTCCGTATCAATGGACGGCGGCTTCCTCCCCTACTATGTACATACCTACCTAGGTACACCGTAGGAGAAGGAGAGGCTCTTCGCACCAACCGGGCCACTGCCTGCCGCGTGCGTGTGGAGAAGCAAGCAGGGATAGGGTCTTTGAACGCTTGCTTTGCCTTGTTTGGAAATCTGTGGCTTTCCGATGCTTTTTTTGCGGCCCAGGATCAATGGCTCCCCTCCCCCCATGGGCATGAGTGCAAGCGATACAGAGGGTACAGAGGGTACTCCGTAGGTACCGCCGCCCTGCCTCTGCCAAATCACCCCCCGTATCCTTGAACCTAGGAAAGTCACGGAAGGGTTATTCAAAAGGTTACACCCACGAGTACACCGAGGTCAGGAAATTCCTGTGCGCTGACGCAGTTTCAAACTGCGCCCTAATCTCATTAGGTATCTGTACCACAGCGGGCTCATCGAGATAGGTAGGCACACAAATGAAAAAGGAATCTAGGTAGAACAAGGAAATGAAGCTAGTATTATGTACACGACGAAAAATACTCGATCCGGGGGAGTAAATCATCCATATTGCCCGGTCAGGTCATGAAAGCGCCAAATTACCGTTCTTGCTCTTTGCATGGTCGTAAAATAAGGTACGTACGCAGTGGGTATTCCTCCAATAACAATCGATGATTCGATCAGACGCAAAGCCACCCATCGAATGCCAGTATGTCGTGTCGTAGAACAAGGCGAAAAAGAAACAGTAACAGAAAATATAGGCAGCCATCATGTTGATCGATCTGCGGCAAGGTATTGTGGTCATGGTACAGACTGCGTCTGCGACGTGCCAATGCTGTTGTTGAGAGGGAATCATTCCAATGTTTGGAATTCCCTGTCCAGTGTCCACCATAGCATTAGCACAGAAAGAGAATATACACAAGAAAAGCAAGTAGATACAGAAAAAATGACAAACGAAAATAGTCCGTAACGATCAAATGTGATACATAGCAATAGCGTCTCAAACGCATTGAATTTAGCACTGGTAGCTGGCATCTGCGGAGTGCGTCCTGGCACTCGCTAGCTCCGTTGTGCTTTCCGACGAATAAGTCTTGGTGCTGCCTGCCGGTGGAACAAACTGGCTGCGGCGCTGCAAGCGGGCGTCCAGCCTGCTGCTTCTTTTTTGACGTCTTTTTCCATTTGGTTCAGCCGGCCAACCAGACGGCTTTTTGAATTTTAAATGATCCCATAATTCTTTGCAAGCTGACCACGACGTCGTTGCATAAATAATGGCGTTCCAAAATCCTTGTAGGGGAAGTACGAACGCGCTCATGTACTCCAGAGGTAATGAGGTGTCTTTGTCGTGGACTAGGGAGAATACGCGGTTCGCACTCGACGGGATCCAGGTAATGATGATGGCGGTGAAGAAGAGTATAGAGCACTTTGTGTACGACCAAGCTGCATTGTTGAGTTCATGATTACGTCGACGGGCCATGGTGGCTGCTTTCCGCGGCTGGTTTTGTGAAAAGAATTGCGCTTGCTGGGCCGCCGATCCATGCCGCGACATGATAACATCATCTTTGCCATGCTGGAAGGCGGTGCTGTCTGCCGTGATATGGACCGAGTAGACTCCGTTGGGTACGCTAGTGCCGTGTCCAGGGATGTCCATCGGATCTCGTGGATTCAAAGGGTCGAGATGGAAACCCTCTTGTCCGATCACCTCGGTCGTGATGATCACTTCTGTCGTTCGGGTCGTGGTGACGGTCTCGCCGTTGAAAGACATTGGGTCTGCGTCGGAGGAATTGAAGCCTCGCAATTGCTTTCGTTTCTCATATATCGTGCGGCCAGCTCGCAGGTAGATGAAGAACGTAAGGAAAATCACCACCCTATTTGTCCCAGATAGTCAGCGGTCATTGCTTCTTGCTTCGCAAAAGGTGGTGATGGCGGGGCTGCTCGAATCAGCTGCCATCGAATTGACTTACCACACGGGACCGTAAAAGACAGCGATGCGAAGAACATCCCAATCTTGAGATATCCAACACCATAGAGTTGCGTTACCGTAGACCCGTACTCCCTCTGAACTTTTGATGAAGAGGAACGCCACAGCCGGGATGGCTGGCAAACCATAACACCCAATCAGGTACGGTATTTCCATTCTCCTCAATCGCGAAGCGTCGAATTTGAAGTAAAAGGTAAGATACACGTTGATCGCCATTGCCAGGGTCCAGAAGGCATCTGCGGGCAAAAAACTGTTGTTACCAGGAGCGGAAGAGTTCGTCAGCATACAATAACAATATCGGCATAGCAGCAAGCCGTCTGAGCTTTGTAACGAGTCAGAAGTCTAGGCCCTCGGAACATACAGTTGAATCAGACTTGCTTGGAACTGGCAGCCGAACGAGTCTATGTCTTGAAGGTACGATCGAGACATCAGCGTCCCGACAACAGTGAACAGGTTGCCAAATGAAGCATAAAAGACGAGCCGGTTGATGGGCTTATGGAACGCCGTCGAATAGCAAAAAGTGACGATAATGAACAGGCATCCCAGGAGCGACAGACTAGAGCATGCCCACTCTATTGTGCTGATCCTCGTGTACCGATCGTTGGATTTCAAGGCCATGGCCGGAGTCATGCTGCGCGATTGTTCCGTTTGGAAGTTGAGAGAGCCGAGCGACAGGGTTGATGATGATCATGTAGGAACGGGTGACCGTATTAAAGCTCGACGACTTCAAACTTGTTCCGCGCCCGAGAGTTGTAAAGAGTCGGTTTCGACTGGCGGCTGGGGTCAGCAACGCTGTACGACTGATCAAACTCCGGCCTGAGATGATGCCACGTCCGGTGACTGTGTGCTCGAAAAGATGGGCCAGGCTGCTTGTGCTTGGGTAAGTGACGGGAGGCTGCAGATGTAAGAGGGCTGACAGGATCGAACCAGGTCTTCCTACTATATGACCCAAGCACAGGATCATTTCTGACAGGTGAATCAATGCAGTCAAACGTTTAACTGAAGGGTTGCATCTGATATGAAGTACATATATGTGTGTAGAGTCTAGACAGGCAAGGCAGGGGGAAAAGCAGAGGCAGAGGCAGAGTTGGCTACGGAAACTGGCAGGCACTTAGTTAAAAAGAATCTGTCTGGCAGTAGCAGCAGCTGTAGGGTCTTTCGGCTCGTTGACGCACGCCCCGGCTGTCCGGTTCGACTCGAACTATTTGGCATCTGGATTGAGCCGTCCGTGGCAGAAATGCAGAGTACGTACTCTGTAGTGCCAGGGGATCATGCACAGTAGCAATGCAGACGGATGCATGGCGGTTGGCGACATGCAGCAGTGAGTCTGGAAGCCCGCGTGTCCTGGTATCACCCCCATCATCCATGCCAAGTGGCGGCGGGAGACAGCGGCGGGGGAGATAGCGGCGGGATATGTATGGATGAATGAAACAAAATGCCTTCGCTTTGTTCCATTTCCAGCGTCTCCAACGTATTACGTCCCTGGACAAGCGAGCCGCGTTACGAATCTGTAAAATAGAACATACATACATACTCCGTAGGTATGTACCTACATACATAGATGATAGTACTACGCACATGCAAGGCACACACGCGACTTGTGGCGCAATCTACCTATTCCGTGTTAACGCTAGCGCCTGTCGGGTTGCTTCGACTTCTCCCCATGATGCCAGGGGAACGCGGAACCGGGCAGGGGTGGGTAAATGTGTATGTAGGTAGGTACATACATACATACATATATCTCTATCATCGTGTCTTCGAAAATGCACGTGAGCTGAGTCAACCGCGAGAGACGACTCTACTTCAAAGGATGCTCGCTCAGTCATCGCAAAGAGCCCGTTGTTTACAGGAAATGCTTCGCGAGCCGAGCAGTGAATTGCATGATCATCAACGTGCGTGACCCTTGGCCGTGAGCCGTAGAGACGACGTTGCAATTAGTGGGGAGCGTTACTCCGCGAACTGTAAAAGTTTACTCGGCGAACTGTTTTTGCCAAATTGCTCCACAATTTTGGGACTCCTTTGTACCTTCGCCAAATCACAGTGGGAAATACGATTACAAACAGTATAGATTTCGTAGCCAGCTATCTCAACATTTCCACAGCCCTC